>PVKN010002254.1:0-43901 GCA_004027915.1 Capromys pilorides | reverse complement strand
GGCGAGATGGTTCAGTGGTCTAAAGCGCCTGCTTAGGAGGGCTCAGGCAACTGCGGGGACTGCAGTTCGATCCCCGGCACCACATGCTGCGCCAGCGCCACCACCAGGGCAGGCTGAGCCAGCCACAAAATAAATAAAGAAAGAAACAAACAAACACAACAAGCAAACAAATAAATAAATAAATAAAATTTAAAAAAATAAAATAAATTTAAAAAAAAAAATGTATGGAGGGGCCGGCCAGATAGCTCAGCGGACTAAAGCACCTGCTTAGACAGGCAGAGGGACTGAGGTGTGATCCCTGCCCCACCCTCCACCTCTCACCCCACCACCCCCGCATGCCGTGCCCGGCCGCCTCTAGAGCCTGCTGAGATGGCGACTGAGACCAGGCATGGTGGCATGCACCTGTAATTCCAGCACTTGGGAGGCTGAAAACAGGAGGATCACTATGAGTCTGCTCTGTATTTAGTACATCCTGTACTAAATATATTTTTTTTAAAAATGTACGGAGGACTGGTATGTAGCCCCGTGGCAGCACACTTGCCCAGGCTCCGTCTCCAATATCGTGCATTCCCACAGATCTGCTGACAGGGCAGTTTGCCTGGTGAGTGTTCTTACCACAGAATTGCTTTTTAATTTAAGAAAAGATCCAATGCAAGGAAAACTATTGCAGCTGCTGAAATCCCTGATTTTTAAATCAACAAACATATAACTTAACACCAATTCACTCATCCATTTATTCAAGTACTTGAGACCTACCTAGTTCTATGCTAAACCTGAAGAGTTAAAAATAATAATGACCTGCTGGGAACACTAAGGGTAGCTTACCACGCATGAGGTCTGGGGTCAGCCCCCTATACCAAAAAAAAAGAAAAACACAGTCGATGACACCAAAGTAGGAACATGACAAGTTTGAGCTCAAGCCCGACAACTTAGCAACTCGGTAAAACCCTGTCTCAAAATGAAAAAGTAAACACACTTGGCCATATCGCTCAGGGTGGAAGCTCTAAGTTCAATCCCTAACACTGAGGGGAAAATGGAGGCAGCTGCGAGGCGGAAACCGACAATTCAGTGAGCAACAGAGTCATAAGGGAATTTTATAGCACATTTCTGACCTATATATGAAGAAGGGGAAAATGGGAAGGCGGGGAGGGGAAAGGGAAGTAAAAATGATTACAAAGCAACCTGTGTACATACCGACTCTCTGATGAGTGTGATCATTCTGTACCACAAACAATGCTAATTTTTTTTAAGGAGCCATGCTGAAGTTCACATGAAGAGTGCCTTGCTCCGAAGGTGGTGGGAGGTCCCGAGTGAAATGCAGAGCAGAGACTTCAGGGGACTCATGCAGGACGAGGAAGCCGGCTGGAGCAGAGGGCAGCCTTGCCCAAGGTTTGCCATCACCAGGCCCAGTGCTGTGAAGTCACTAGAGCCACCTGAATTCAGACAGCATCTGGGAGGAGAAAGAAAGGCTGTCATCGAAAAGTCCAATAACCACAAATGCTGGTGAGGCTGAGGGGAATCCTCCGCACTGTTGCCCTGCTGGTGGGAGCGTCAACTAGCACTGGAAGTCCCTGAAGTCCCCCTTCTAGCTATCTTCCCAAAAGAGTCAAAATAACCAGGCATGATTGTGCACAACTGTAAACGCAGCACTCAGGAGGCTGAGGCAGTAGATCACTGTGAGGAGAGCAGCCTGGGCTACACAGCCAGACCCTATCTCCAATAACTGAGTGAGCGAGCAAGTGAGCAAGGAGGAGAAAACTCATCATATTACAGGGATACATGCATGCCTATGTTGACAACAGCACACTTTATAACAGCTAGGTCTTGGGAACAGCACACATGGCCATCAGAAGATGAACAGATAAGGAAAACGTGAGATTTATACACGATGGAGTACTACGCTGTCATAAAGAAAGACAAACTTGAGGCATTCAAGTAATTGGACACAACTCGAGAACATAGCGTTAAGTGAAATGAATCAGATACAAAGACTCAACTAGTATATGGTTTCTCTAATATGAGAAACACCATATAGATAGATAGATAGATGATAGATAGATAGATAGATAGATGGAGAGAGAGAGAGAGAGAGAGAGAGAGAGCGCGCCAGGTGTGGTGGCAGACGCCTATAATCTCAGCACTTGGGAGGCTGAGGCAGGAGGATCAGTGCGAGTTTGAGACCAGCCTGGGCTACAAAAAGTGAGCTCAAAGCCAGCCTGAACTGCATAGCGAGACCCTGTCTCAAAAAGACAAAAAATAGGGCCGGCGAGATGGTTCAGTGTTCTAAAGCGCCTGCTTACGAAAGCTCAGGCAGCTGCAGGGACTGCGGTTCGATCCCCGGCACCACATGCTGCGCCAGCCCCACCACCAGGGCAGGCTGAGCCAGCCACAAAATAAATAAAGAAAGAAACAAACACACACAACAAGCAAACAAATAAATAAATAAATAAAAATTTAAAAAAAAAAAAAGACAAAAAATAAATAAGTATTTCAGGGCCAGCAAGACAGCTCAGCAGTCTAAAGCACCTGTTTAGGCAAACTTAGGCAGGCACAAGGGACCATAGTTCAATCCCTGGCACTACACACCACACCAACCCCACCCTCAGGGTGGGCTGAGCCAGGCCAAAAAATCATATATATATATATATATATAATATATATATATTATATATATATATATGAATCACACTCCTAAAGAGCAAAATAAAAGAGAAATAAATAGGGGCCGGGGAGATAGCGCCATGGTACAAGTGCCTGCCTGGCAAGTACAAGATCCTGAGTTTGAACCCCAGTCCTGCAAAACAAAGAAAAGAAAAGATATAGGGACTGGCGAGATGGTTCAGTGGTCTAAAGCACCTGCTTGGGAAAGCTCAGGCAACTGTAGGAACTGCAGTTCGATCCCCGGCACCACATGCTGCGCCAGCCCCATCACCAGGGCAGGCTGAGCCAGCCATAAAATAAACAAAGAAACAAACAAACAAACAAAAAAATAAAGAAAGAAAAGATATAAATAGAAAGTAGAGAAAAGTTCAAATACTTCCCCAAATTACAAATTTCATTGTTTCAAAATATTTCTATATGTGTATATTCATTTATGCTACTAGTTTACTTTCATTGAGGACAAAATTTTATATTATTATCTGTCCCCTTTTTTTTTGTGTGGGACCAGAGTTCAAACTCACGACCTTGCACTTGCCATGCAGGCACTTGTGCCAAGGAGCTATCTCCCCAGCCCCTTATCCGTTCCTTTTTTGTAAGAATCTTTTCGGTTTAGCCAGGGGTGGTGGCTCACACTTGGAATCCCAGCACTCAAGAGGCTGAAGCAGTGGGAACACTAAGTTTGAGACCAGCCTAAACTACACAGTGAAACCCTGTCTTGGGAAAAAAAAAAAAAACTAAAAAAGAATCTTTTTGGTATATTTTTTAAGAGGAAAAAAAGTCTTATACTTTCAGTAACTACAATGTTTTGAAAATAACAATCTACATTATAATAACAAGTATTATTTTATGATTTGGTCATGAAGTTTTGTCTCATTTTTCCATAAAATAAAAAATCAAATGGAGAACAAAAAGCACACCAGGACCTGGGAGGGAGATATTAGAAGAAGCAATAGAAAGAGAAACCGCAATTCGACTCCTGAGGGCCTGGAGTAAGAAGGCCAGAAATCTGGGCTGAGGTTTTCAGAGCGGCCGTGCAGATGGGCCGCCCGCACGTGGACGTCTGTGCGCGACCCGGTCCTGGCTGTCGACACTCGCGCAGCACCTGCGCCTCGCTTTCCCGCTCTTGGGCCCACACTTAGGAGTGGAGCGGCTCATTCATGGGGAAGAGGGATGCTCGCTTCTTAAAGAAACCGCCCAGCTGCTTTCCAACGTGGCTGCAACACTTGCCACCCCAACCGGAATGGTTCCCATCTGCGTGCCAAAGCCCTCCACTCTGCCAGCCCGCCATGTGCCCATGTGCTTGGTCTCTGATTTTCAGACATTGTTAATTGGTATGTGGGAATATTTTGTTGTTTTCATCATTTTCATTTTCCCCATGATGAATATGGTGAAGCCTCTTTTCTAAGTGCCGATTTGCTAGTTGTATGTGGTTTTGGATGAACTTCCTTTTCTAATCACTTATTATAAAAATTGGGTTGAGCGCCTGGATGTAGCTCAGTGGCACAATACCTGCTTGGCAAGCCCAAGGTCCTGAGTGTAATTCCAGGTATCCACCCAAAAAAAGATTATAAAGATTGCCAGGCATAGTGGTGCCATGCCTATAATCCCAGCACTTGGGAGGCTGAGGCAGGAGGATTGGTGTGAGTTCGAGACCAGCCTGGGCTACAAAAGTGAGCTCAAGGCCAGCCTGAACTACATAAGGAGACTCTGTCTCAAAAAGACAAAAAAAAAAAAAAAAAAAAAAAGACTTCTACAAATAAAATGTATGCTGATTTTTTTCTTAATTGGGTTGAGCTGGGCATGGTGGTGTATATCTGTAATCCCAGTACTCAGCAGGCTGAGGCAGGAGGTTTGCTATAGATTACATAGTGAGACCTTATCCCAAAAAGTAAAATAATAAACAAAAATTTATTTTTTTCTTATTATGCAGGTTTTTGGGGTTCGTTTGCCTTTTTTGAAACAAGGTTTCACTATGTAGCCCAGGCTGGCTTCAAACTTGCAGTACTGGGATTACAGGCATGTGCTACTCCACCCAGCTTTATTATTTAGTTTTAAGAGTTCTTCACGTAGTCTACGTACAAATCCTTCACCAGAAATATTTTCAAGGGGCCAGAAAGATAGCTCAACGGTCTAAAGCACCTGCTTAGGCAACCGCAGGGAAGGGCAGGCTGAGCCGGCCATAACATAAATAAATAAAGTTTAAAAAATAAAAATGAATAAAATAAAATATTTTTAAAAAGAAATATTTGCAAATATTTTCTCCTATTCTGTGGCATATCTTCATTTTTTTCAACAGTACCTTCTGAGAGTAAGTTGCTCTTTATGTTGCAGTCCAGTTTATCTGTCTCTTTCTGAACCGTGATCTGGTGTCATACTCAAGGCTTTGGGGGCTGGGGCCATAGTCCAGGCAGAGCACAGCCTGGCAGCTGCACGGCCCCGGGCTGAGTTCCCAGCAGCACAAAATAAAAATCTTTACATCTGTGCCTAGGCAGAGGTCACTAATATTTTTGTTTTC
This sequence comes from Capromys pilorides, assembly GCA_004027915.1. Taxonomy (NCBI): domain Eukaryota; kingdom Metazoa; phylum Chordata; class Mammalia; order Rodentia; family Capromyidae; genus Capromys; species Capromys pilorides. Next base: position 38,725 of record PVKN010002254.1, on the reverse strand, counting down.
CTATAAGACGCTGCAGCTTTAGGTCCGTGGTCCATTCCTAGTGGCCTTCTACATGGCTGTGCAGATTTTCCTGTCACCGTGCAGGGCAAGACACAGCCAGCAGCAGAGGATGGGGCCAGGAGCAGAGGTCCTAGGGCAGACCTAGGCTGTGCAGCCGACGTGGCTACCAAACGTCTACTGGAGAAAAAATGACCATCATCACATCGACATACTTGACTTTCATTTCAAAATACTAAAACCTTCAAAGAAACAATGCTAGCTGATCCTTCCTTTATCCTCTTAAATCCAAAGCTTTTCTTTAAGAGTTTCTATTTTATTTTGTCTTTCCGTTTATTTGGGCATGTGCATTTATATATTGGATTAGGTGTTTTATTATAAACTCATTTCCTTTCACTTTTCCTTCATAATTCAATTATGGCATTAAATTAATTTTTTATCTTGTATGTGTGCGGCTGGTTATATTATCATATATTAGCAATGCAATGAGATAAAATAAAAACACAGAGCTTATTAGTAAAAGAAATGGAATGACATCTATAACAATATCACTTACATATTAAGATGTTGCCATCATATTGAAACTTTCAGAGACTTAAACACACATCCACATTGAGGGGTCCAGGATGTGCACTCCACACACTGAACTACTGCCCCGAAGGAAGGAAGAAGTGGAGTGAGGAGCAAGGGCGGTGGACAGGACAGCTGTCCAGAGGATGCCCAGGATGAAGCTTCAAGCACTAAAGCGTTCCCTCCACGCAAGCCCCTGCCCTGAGGGCCGCTGAAACACAGGCACGCGCACTCCTGGACTCAGGAGTGGGCAGCTGAATAAAGCACCAGAAGCCAGAAGCACTGCAAGCTGTAAAGGCGCCGCTTAGTACCCACAGGCCCTTGTGGTTCGGCAGCACAGTGCACTGTACAGTCGTGGTGTCTGACCCTCTTGACTATGTGGCTGCCTAGGAGCGGCCACTGTCCCATTCCCTAAGAGCACTGCAGCATGCATTGCCATCTGGGGAAGAGATCAAAACTGAACATTTGATATGTGGATTCTCCAGAAAGGATCTCAATTTCACATCGTGGCAAAGTTAAAAAATTACATTTCAAATATATACATTAGGGTCCTCCTATAATATATTTCAAAAATTAAATTTTTGTCCATTATACCTTTTCTTTTATAACACTAGAAATTGAACCTAGGACCTTCAGATTGAGCTCTATAACTCTGTCCTTTTTAATTTTTCATTTTCACTAGTTCGCTGTTATGCAGGTGAGGCCCACACGTGCCACCCTCCTTCTGCCTCAGGCTCCCATAGTGCTGGAATTACAGGGGTGCACCACCAACCATGGTTCATTGATTATACCTTGAAAAGCTACTGAAAGATACGGAGGCTAGAAGCCGGGCACGGTGATACACACCTGTAATCCCTGCATTTGGAAGGCTGTGGCAAGAGTGTTGCAAATGCAAGGCCAGCCTGGGCTACACAGTGAGCTCAAGGCCAGCCTGAGTTTGGAGATCCTGTCTAGATAGACAGACAGACAGACAGACAGGCTGGGGATGCAACATAGTGGCAGAGTACTGTACTTGGCTAGCGTGAACAGAGCCTTGGGTTTAATCCTCTACATGTAAGAAACTAAACAGTGTTTTAACTTTTCCTCCTTACTGGACACTGTTTTCAGTGCCCAGGATCCAACAGTGAAGATGCTAGACAAAACTCCCTGCCCTCACAGAGCTTTAATTTTAACAAGGAAAGATGAGCAAAACTAGTCTCTTAAATGATGATAAAGAGCTAAGGAAGAAAAACATGCAGCGGAAGGGGATAGAAATATCCTGGGAAAGGAACAAAAATTTCAGTGGGGTGGAGGCACTTTAACAAAGCCCTGAAGAAGGCATTGAAGTGGGGCTCCTCAGGACAAAAGGAAGCAGAAGAGATAATAAATTCCAAGCGGAAGAGATAATAAATTCTCCAGGGTCTGGCTGGAGAGACCGATGGCTTTGCTTAGAGGCACAAGGCCTGAGTTTGGATCCCGGGCTTAGTCATTTTTCTCACCACGGAGACACAATACCTGACACCAACAAACGAGAAGGAAGCGAGGTATGTGGACTCGGAGCTGCAGGCCCTGGGGAAGGCCTGGAGCAGGCTCTGGCAGGGCACCTGCTCACATCACCAGCCAGGAACCAGAGGGAGAGGGGGAGGAGCCTGGGAGGGAGATGCAGCCCGGAGAGTCCTCCGTCCCACCCAGGACCTAACGCCACACTCAGCTCTGACACCCAGTGCCCCCGCCATCTTCCCAACCCCCCAGCTCTGAGCCCGTGAGAGTCACCACTAAAGCGTAAGGGCCCCAGCATCAAAATGGACGGATATGCTCTCTAAAACAAGCCTGGGAGGCTCTAGGAATAATAAAGAGAGCAGGAAAGTTGGAAGCAAAACAAGCAAGGAGTGAGTGAGAGGATCAGAGAAGCAAGGGTGAGTCCATCCTGGAGGGACCTTACAGCCAGTGTGAAGACTTTGGTTTTTTCCTGCCATCAAAAGATGCTGACCGCAGTGACACAATCTGATGACTCAAGGGTGGCTACACTGTGAACAAGTTACCTTGTTTGTATATTTCTCAGCTTAAGGACAGGAAGCTTACCCATCCCTCAGCTAGTACAGCGCCAGGCACACAACACACACCAAATATTTAGCAGGAGCTTGTCCTCTAGCTGGGCATGGTAGTCTTGGCCTGCAATCCCAGCACCTGGGAGGCTGAGGCAGGAGGACCACCAGCAGAGCTGGGGAAGCTGATTGCAATGATTCAGGCAAGAGATAATAGGGGCCAGGGAGATAGCTCCATGGCACAAGTGCCTGCCTGGCAAGTGCAAGGTCATGAGTTTGAACCTCGGTCCCCCCCTCCAAAAAAAATAAGATAATAGGAATGGAGCCCAAGATAGAAGCTACCACAGCGGTGAGCAATGAGAGGATTCCAGGCACACCCTGAAGGAAGACAGGACCAGCTGCTGCTCCGAACGTGAGCTATCAAGGCACAGAGGTGAAGACGCCTCCAAGCTCAGAGGAATGAATACCTTGTAGGACATGACTTCCTGGAGATAAGGAAGAACAAATTTATGTGGGAGAGGGAGACAGACATACTTGGTCTGGACCATATTACTTAGTAATAAGTTTTCAGCGGCCGCTTCATCTTCACGTGGAAGGTGGGAGGACAGCAGGATGCACGCGTCCGCGCTTAGCAGAGGGCAGCGCAGAGCTGTGCAGTCTGGGATGCAATCCAAAGCCCCAAGCGGGAGGAGAGCACCAAGGCAGTGAGCGGAGGAAGAAGAGGTCTGAGGACAGACAGACAAAGCCTGGGACGCCTCCACGCGTCGGGTCAGAGGAGAACAAGAGCAAGGCGGAGGAGGCGCTGCTAGGGCAGCGGAGGGCGGAAGCCAAGTGAAGAGGCCGAGTCCATGACCGCGAGTCCCCAGGGCCAGGGCTACCGACAGGGCGGATAAACGAGAGCGAGACGTGACCGCTATGTTAGGTAGGAAGGGGCTGACAGCGCGGGCGGCAGCAGGGTCATTCAGGGAGCAGAGGCACAGAGAAGGCGCGCAGGGGCATTTCACCACTCCTAGGGGGGTTGTACCCTGCTTTCTGCCCACTTCTCTTCCACCTTGCTTTGGGCATTTAGTTTCCACTAGAAAACACCTTTTGTCCTCTTTCCTGAATTGCCATCTGCTCAGTATCCCCACCTCAGGGCCGGGAAGATAGCTCAGCGGACCAAGCGTCTGCTTCGCCAAGCTCAGGGACTAGGATTAAATGCCCAGTCCTGCAGGGCGTGCCTGCCCCACCCCAAGGGTGTGCTCAGGCTACCAAGTCTGGACAGGTGGCACACGCCTGTAATTCCAACGCTGGGGAGGCTGAAAACCGGAGGACCGCTAGGAGTCCAAGCTACACAGTGAGATCCTGTACCAAATACGTAAAATGGGGGCCAGGGATATCGCTCAGTGGCATAAGCACCTGCCTGGCAAGGTCCTAAATTCAATCTCCGATACCTAAAAAAGAAAAAGTAAAATGAAAAAGAAAAAGAAAAAAAAAAGAAAGAATCCCCTCCTCAGTCCCTCCCTGAGCCTCCCCAACCGAGCTACATCCACTCTGCAGACCACACTTCCTTGGGTTCATCTCGTCCCGGGCCTAGATCCTGTGGCATTGTCCCCTGGTGTAGGCCAGGCCTCCCGCAGTACCTGCCTGCATTCTCTGGGGCAGGAGCTGTCTTATCACAGACCACAGCAAGGCACCTGGCATGGAGCTGCAAAATGACAAGGAAGAGGTCAGGTAGACAGACCCTTGTGATGGTGCATTAGCATGACTGGGTGCACATGTGAAGACAGAGGAGGAGCATGCCATCCCAGAAGGGGACAGGGACCTAGATTGAGAAGGAAAGAGGTCCTTGCACAGAGGTACATAGTTAAGGGGCTGGGGCTGCCAGAGGCTCTTGGAAGAAGATGTTTCATTGCAGGAGGTAACATCTACTGCTTCAAATTAAAAACTGGGAGTTTGGGTCCCAAAGATAGCTTGGTAGCATAAGCACCTGCAAGTGCAAGGTCCCAAGTTCAATCCCTGGTACCGCAGGCCACACTGGCCCTGGAACCCTGGGCTGCGTTCTTATTCCTACAGTGGTTCCCATGAGCTTCCTACTCTGGGATCCCCGGGTCAACCTGTGCTCTGCCTAAAACCAGACTCCAAAGGGGCCTACCGGATTCCAGAGTCCCCTGCTATCTCCTTTTCCTTTCCTCTCCTGCTTCCTCCTCTAATTTCTGCCATCGCTATCTGAGCCACTGTGGTTGCTTCAGATCCTCCCAGCCCAGTCGAAGGCTTCCTTGCTTTTGAGCCCTGGGCCCTGTGCTAAGCATTCTTCCACTGATACACAAGCGAAGGGGGTAGGAGGATCTGCCTTGTGTTCTATCACTTAATCTCAAACTCCCCCTCGAGGCTATCTCAGGTGCTTCCTTCCAATCTTTGTTTATCCCCAATCACCCCCAGCTACCTGGTCGGTATCTTTCCGCTACTGCTTATCAGTTCTTTGAGGACAGGAAACTTATCTGTCCTTCTAGTACAGCACCAGGAACACAACACTTACCAAATATTTATGCAGAGAATGTCTTCTAGCCAGGCATGGTGGGCTAGGCCTGCAATTTCAGCAGTCTGGAAGCTGAGGCCAGCAAATCACAAGTTCAAGCCCAGCCGGAGCAACTTAGCAACTTATTGAGATCCCATGTCTCCAAAAAAAAAAGGCTTGTCGATACAGTTCAGAGCAAAGGTATTGGATTTAAAAAAAAGTCCCATACCTACCTATTTTACAGATGAGGTCCTTGCTCATGTTTAATTTTTGGTGCCTTGGTGTTTAAGGAGTACAGGGCTTTTCTATTTTTATTTTTGCAATACTGAGGATCAAGTCCAGGACCTAGAAAGTCCTCTGCTACTGAACCACACCCCAGCGAAGGCACTGCGTGTTTATACAGAGGCGGCCCTGACCTTCTTCCGCTTTGCCACTGCCGTTCAGCTGCAGAAAGGCTGGCACTGGTCCCAAAGCTCTCTGCAAACAGTGAAACTTGTCCATCTTGTATTTAAAGCCCTACGATCTAGCACCACCGTGAAGAAGCCCTGCTCTCCCATGCGCTCTCTGCACCTGCTCCTGTTCTTTGGGTCACCCTCCCGTGGCTGCCCCCCCACAAAGGAGCTACCGGGCCTGTGCCCCAGGTCCTCTCTCAGCGTGGCCATAGCAAAGCTCCACAGAACATGTGGTTTAAAAGCTCAGTGTATGCTCCAAGTTCTGGAGTTCTGGAAACCCCAACCCATGTGACAGCAGAGCCATGCTCTCCCTGACGGAACCAGAAGTTGCTCCAATCTTTCTCTTAAGTTCCTGCGTTTGTCAGACATCCTCAACACAGCACAGTCTCCTCTCTGTGTGGTGTTCTTCCCGAGCCTCCAAATACAGACACCAGGCCTGCTGGCCAATGACCCGCCTTTGCCATGTAGGAGGACCTCATCGTCACTTAATCTGCAATGACCCTGTGTCCAAATAAGGACACATTCAACAGGGCTGAAAGCTAAAACCCCTCATCCTTTGGGAGACATGACTGACCTCCTAACTCCCTGCCATAAAAACTATTCCCTCCTCCGGCTACTCATATCCTACACCTTACTTAGCTAACTCAACACAACCTGTTGTGACTATTTTTATTTAAGTCACATGTTCTCCAAAGGGAATAACAAAAACATTTCATCCTATGTATAAACTCAGTTAGACAATTAGCGAAAATATTCTCTAATCAGCTGGGACTGTCTGGCACAGGGAGAGAGAGAGGAGCACAACATGTGGATTGACTCAGCGCTTCTCAAATTCCAATGCGTGTATGAAGCCCTGGTGGATCACACGACAATGGGAACTCTGTGCCTGATTCTACATTTCCAACACGGTCCCAGATGCGGCTACTGCTGCTAGGTCATGGGCCATCTGCAGCAGTAGGACTTTCGTATGGTACACGGGATGATATAAAATTGAAAGACTACTAAATTGTTATGATCTATGTTAAAAACTAGGGAAACACGGGGCATGGTGCTCACATACTTATAATCTCAGCACTGGGGAAGCTGAGGCAAGAAGATTGCCCTGAGTTCAAGGCCAGCCTCGGCAACAAAGTGAGTTCAAGGCTAGCCTCAATTGCATAGTGCAACTCTGTCTCTAAAAGATAAACAAATAAATAAATAAGACAGCAAAGTATGGTGATGCACACCTGTAATCCCAGCAGTCTAGGAGGCTGAGGCAGGAGGATCACAAATACAATCCCAGCCTGGCGAGTTAAGCAAGATCTTGTCTCAAAATAAAAACCACAACAAGAGCAGGGGATGTAATTCAGTGTAGAGGCCCTCAATTCAGTACTGCCAAAAACGCAAAGAAGAAGGAAAAAAAAAACCTAGCGCGACTGAATTGCCGATATTTTCCTCATTTAACTGTGCTCTGGAAAGCTCCTATCTGGCAGGCACTGTCTGCTGCCAGGCAGAGGGTCTCCCTGTGGCCTATTCACAGGTTCAGAGCAGGGAGCCGTTTCAATCTCACCTGCAGCATGAGCTGCTCAGAGTGGAAGAAGTCTGGGTCCAGAGCAAAGCCAGTGAATCCTTTCTCCTCCTAGGCCTGAGAGGCTTCCGGTGAGGAAACACAGTCTCTCTGGGAGCTCAGAGGACGGAAGAGGACAGGAGCCAGCACGTAAAGAGGTTAGGGGTGTTGATGCCTGCCGGTTAGCAACCCCTGCTGAACTAGCAGACCAGTCTGGCAGCTGGCACAGACCGCTCCTGCGAATGAATCAGCCAGGCCTGGCCCGCGCCAGGTGCAGCCCGAGCCCCCAGGGTCGCTTCTCCACCCAAAGCAGCTGTGAGGCTCGGCCTGTGAGAACGTGGCCCCAGCTCCTCAGGAAGTCCACGAAGGCCACAGGGTGCCCTCACACCTACACACTCAGAGCAGACACCCAGCACACAAGGGTCAGGTGCACCGGGTGCACAAGCATCTTTGCCATTTTTGAAGTAGAAGCCGGGTTTGGCCCAACCCAGCCCTGCACTACTCGCAAGGCTTCGAGAAGAAACCCTGCCAAGCCTGGCAGAACAGCTTCCAGAGTCACCCAGGGCAGGCTCTGAATTCATCAGGAGTCACACATCATTCACTTGGGTTGTTGATGCAAGAGGCATGGCCTTAGTCTGCTCTTTTTCTACAATAGGAGCCTGGGAATGAAAATGGAAAAAGAGCTGCAAAACAAAGGGACCCAGGACTCAAAAGGGAAAATGGCACCGAGGTAAAAACTTATTTTCCCTTGAATAGGACTTTGGAGGGATCGGATGTGCTGGATGTCCCCTGCACACGCAGTTTTTTGCTTTTCTCTGCCTGGTCCCTGGCTGTGAGTGGGGCAGAGGATGAGAGCAGTATGGCAAGGGCGAAGTCTGAGAGGCTTGGCTAAGCCCACCATGGACCAAGCTCCCTGTAGGCGGGGACTAAGTGAATACAGAGCCCGGTGCTGGGAGCTGGGCACACTGTACACTGAAGGACAGTCCGGAAGAGGCAATCAAGAGAACAAGACAAGCACTCAGGAGGCTGAGGCAAGAGGACTGCCACAATTCATGGCCAGCCGGGGCTACAAAGTGAATTCAAGGCCAAGCTAAACTAGACAGTAAGATCCTATTTCAAAAAGAAGAAGAAAGAAAAAGGAGGAGGAAGAAGAGGCGGAGGAGGAGGAGGAGGAGGAGGAGAAAAAACAAAAAAGAAAAGCAAGGCAGAGGATTTATGGCCCAGAGCCTGAGGGCCAGGCCAGCACAGGACAAGCAGATGGCCTCTAAGCTGAAGCCCTCCGCTGAATGAGGATGTGGGCCATGTGCCAAGCCTGAGGTCCTCCCAGGCTCCAGCATTCTCCAGGCCAGGAGAAGTGATGCCAGAGAGGGAGATATCTGTGTATTCATGTGCACACTTGTGAGCTCATGCAACCACACGCACTTCCATTCAGAGCCTCAGCCTGGACAGCAAATCAGGAGAGGCACCTAGGAGCACAGGGTGCACAGAGATCTTAGGTCCGGCGGGTGGGCCCAGCTTTGCCATCACTGCTATCCTTCTTGTAGCACTGGCTGAGAGGGAACTTAAGGCTTTGCACCCACAAGGCACCCACTGACCTGAGCAAATGCCTTAGACTTTCCAGGCCACCAGCCCTCGCCTGCTGAGCGGTGCTCAATAGTATTTTACCTCTCAGGGGTCAGCAGCAAGCCTAAGCCACCTTCACATAGAGGCTCCTATACACTTAGCAGTGATAAACTAGACTATCATTGACATATTCTAACTGTTGGTTTTAAAAAATTAACACTAATAACATGCAGATAGAAAATACTAACATTAACTTCCTAGTTGTGACCAAGTAGTACAATTATTCAAGAGCTCACTGGGGAAAGGAACACAGAAATTCCCTAACAATCTTACAAATTCCTGAATTCCTGTATTTCAAAATAACAAGCTGCTGGGCATGGTGGCACACACCTATAGCCTATAATTCCAGCACTCAGGAGACTGAGGCAAGAGGATCACCACTAATTTCAAGGCCAACCTAAACCATTCAGTGAGTTCAAGGATGGCTTGAACTACACAGTAAGACCCTGCCTCAAAAGAAAAAGTAAACAAGTTGCTTAAAAATTAACAAGCACACAAAACTTATTGCATATATAATTTAATTTGAGAAAGTCAAAATCTAAATTTGACGGGTTACACACATCTCCCCCCAGCTTTCTGCACTTATGTAGATTAAATTAGATAAACTGTGAAGTAGAAGGCTACAGGAAGAGGATTGCAAGTTTGAGGGATAAACAGTGAGTTCCTGGCTAGCCTGGAGTACACAGTAAGACCCACTTCTCAAAATCAAAGATAACAACAAAGCAATGGGTTGCATACAGCTCTAAGCATAGCAGTGGGTGTGAAGCTCCCATGTTTGCCATTTTTAGTATAATTACCCAAATAGCTGCAGAGAAAAGTGGCATTGTTAAGAGGCCAGGGAGATGGCTCAGGGACACAAGTGCCTGCCTGGCAAGTGCAAAGTCCTGAGTTTGGTCCCAGGTTCCACAAAAAAAAAAAAAAAAAAAAAAAAAAAAAAAAAAAGTGACATTGTAACATTCCACTGGAGGAGGGGGAAGGTCACCACAAATGAGCCTTTTGGGGAGAGGGCTGTTAAAGAGGGGCTCAGGGCCTCACAAAAGTTAGAGGAACACTGTATCATTAGCCACACCCCCAGCCTTGAATCATCTCAAGTGATACAAGGTTATCCATCTGAAGGAAGTTCATAAAATACAATACTAAGTACCAGGAGCAGGTTACAAATTGGTATGGCTTCATTCTTCATTGTAGTCTTTTGAAAGTTACTATAGTGCATGCTTCAGAGCACAGGCTCTACAACCCTATTGCCTAGGTTCAAATCCCAGCTTGAACGCTTGTAAATGGTACTAGAAACAAGGTGTCTAATCATTCTGAGCCTGTATTTTCTCACCTCTACAGTAGGTTTAATTTAAAAACTCAATCTGAGGCCGGGGAGATAGCTCAGGGACACAAGTGCCTGCCTGGCAAGTGCAAGGTCCTGGGTTCAATCCCCAGTTCCACCAAAAAAAAAAAAAAAAAACCTCATCATTGGACTGTTTAAGATCAAATGAGCATATACATATGAAGTACAGACAAACTAATGGTACGTGTAGCCATGGTCAATTATTATATTTTAAGATCAGGAGATAGCTCAGCAGCATAAGCACCTGCCTGGCAAGCAAAAGGTCATGAGTTCAATCCCTAGTACCAAAAAAAATTTTTAAAAGATCATATTTTAGCCAGATATACACAGTGGTTTATGTCCATATTCACAGCCCTCTGGAGGCTGAACCAGAAGGATCACAAGTTTAAGCCCAACCTGAACAATTTGGCAGGGCCTGGTCTCAAAAAAGGGTAGAGAAGCTGTGTGTGGTGGTGCATGCCTGCAATCCCAGCACTGGGGAGGCTGAAGCAGGAGAATCACTATGAGTTCCAGCTGCATAGCAAGACCCTGTATCGAATATATAAAATTAAATATATATAGTAGAAAACAGGAAGAGTATAACATGAAACAATCAAACATATGCTCATGTAATGAAATTTTCAAAGCTTTGCTAGTGTCTCAAAGCAGCACTTGGGTGTGTTCTTTCTTTCTTTTCTTTTTATTTTATTTTTTGCAGTACCAGGAATTAAACTCAGGACCTTGTGCTTGCTAGGCAGGCACTTGGGCCTGGTGCTGTCTGCCCGATGGGGGTCTTCCTTAGTCTGTGGCTCTCAGCAACACTGCACACTGTGCCTACACAGGTCAGCAACCTACTAGACATGTACTTTAACCGTTCACATAATCCCAGGCCCAGAAGTACTTCACCCCGTCCATGTACATAGTACCAAAGAGAAGAGAGCACAAACGCAGTTCAGATCTAGTCATGGAAAGTACCTTGGCAAGGGCAGGCAAGGGCACAAAGACCTTTCTGTGGGGTTCCCATGCTAAAGTTCCTGTGCAAGCTCACAACCAGCGACGCGCAGACAGCACGGACTGGCACCCTCCCTCCCAGAGTGGCTGCCTTCCCACGGCCGCCTGCCACCGCTGTCATTGGCACGGGCCATAAAGGAACCTTAGATTTAAGAATGGTGACAAGCCAATCAGGCATCCAGAGGAAGCCAGCCAGCAGGAATCCTGTCCCCTTAACACACACCCCAGTTTGCCCAGGAGGATCAGTGCTGTCTCCTCTGGCTGCCCCAGGACCCTGGCGATGACCTTGCTCTTGGGCAGAGCCCCAGGCGAGCTGTTGCTGGCAAGTGGCCTCTGGCCCACTCGGCCTCGTTACATGGAAATGAAATGCCAGCCTGTTCAAGGTCAGCCTGGCACACTACTGGGAGGAAGCTATAAAAGCTGCCAACACAGGTTACCTCCAGCATTTTCCTTCTCAAATACGCAGGGAATGAGGTTCTGCCTCCCACTTTTTTCAGGAAAAGCTCTCTGGGTCCCGCCCATGTTTATTGACATCCCAGCCTCTTGCCAGCTCCAGCTCTGCCAGAGTGATTCTCCTTCCTCACCGGTCAAAGTGGTCCCTGTTCCAACCCACTGCCTGTAACACGCTTCCAGACCACATGGCCCACTGGCTTCTCAAAGTCTGGCTCGGAAACCAAATAAAAAGCTTTTCATTGACACTCAAGTTTATGTGCAGCCGCTCAAAGCCTTATTTTCATGTCTTGCACAGCTCCCACCTGAATAAATTTGTGTTAAGTGCCACTCTTCCATTTGTGGAGCACCGAGCTGCAGGGAGGAGGACAGCCTCTACGGGCCTAGGAGACGTGGGCAGGGATGCAAGGTGAACCTGTTGGGCCCAAGTGGGCCAGGTGGTGCAGGACCTGCATCAGGCAACAGCACAGCTGGGAAGGGCAGGCGCAACAGGGCGCCTGTCACAGCTCAAAGCAGGATCCTTGAAGGTCCCAGCTTCCAGCCCAGGAAGCTCCTCACCACCCTGTGCTAGGGGCATGGGGCAGAGCCCTGGAGTTTATCTTTTCATCTATAACATGGGGCACCCTTGGGGAGGGAGCTATTGTAGTAACTGAAGCAGGATGATATGTAAAACGCTCACCACCATTGCTGGAGCACACAAACCCACCAACCCACAGCCCTCGCCATCACCAGGACTCACATTTAAAGGCATTAAGCACATGCCCTGTGCTAGGTGCTAAACAAGCAAAACCGACATGGCCTCAGACCAAAGATCTTGCTGTGCAGGAAAAAAAAAAAAGCAAAAACACTCCTAATGCAGTGTGACCACGGTAACCATGGTGATGGGTCTGCATGCAAGTGCACAAGTGACACAGGATAGCACAGGAACCTGAGCAACTCATCCTGCCTGAGCCAATCTGGAAATCCCAAGTATCTGGAAGGATGCGTAACCTGGGAGCCTCCACCCAGGCCTCGCTCCCCACCTATCTTCTGCCTGCTGATTGGGTGTGATATCCTGCTATACCGCACTCAGCCACTACTCGGGGTCCCGGCCTGGGTGTTTCCTCCCACAGCGTTCACGATGGACTGCTCCGTTCCGAGAGTCTGCTCACAGTCAAAGGCCCTCCCTGACACGCCAGGAGCTTCTATGTCCCCACCTGCTATTCTGTTCTTCACTCCAGTATTATAACCGAATCTGTATTTTTTGTCTACCCTGCCCACTAGCAAGTGACCGCTGTGAGGACCTTGTTTTGCTCATAACTGTGACCTCTGCACCCAAAACAGTGCCCAGACCAACAAAGTAACATGACAGAGCGTGAGCACTCATTGCACATGAGGTGCTAGCTGAGAGGTGCCCCCATCTCATCACCTAATCTCCAACACCTCCCTGCCAGAAAGGTGCTGAGGTCCCAGTGGCTGGCGGCTTGAGGACAGTGATGTCTGAGGGCAAGGTCTGAGATGTGAGAGGCTCAAATGGAGGCGGGGAGGTGCCGACAGCCCCTCCTCTAGCTCTGTGCTCTGCCCCAAATCTGCTCAGTGGGCTCCTTCAGAAGCCCTAGCTCAGCCTGCTCTGCTGTCTCCCCTTGGCCTGTTGCTAGAAAGAATGAGGTGGGACGACTCGGGGATGCTTTACCCAGCCCTAGTCCCCTCCTCCCCTTTCCCACTTTCAGTGGTTATAATTCTGCTAGACAGCTCCCAGAGATGCATCCCAGGATGGACAAATAAAGCCAAAGCTCTCCCATACGTCTGAGAGACCTGTCATCTACAGTGTGTTCTCTAAGGCCCCACAAGGAAAACCACAGTGTGAGAAAGGGCCCAGCAATCCCGCTGTCACCACAGCAGCCATCATATATTAAATATCCTTTACCACCCAGGGCTTTAATATACTCTCTCATGTCACCATCCCATTCTCCCTTGGAACCATACCATTCCTCCTTTGGACAGGACATTCCAAGGATCCAATAAGTCAAGTCATGTCCATACTCAAGATCTGAACCCCAGTCTGCCTGATCTCCCAGGCTACCTACCACCTTCCGTGCTCCAGAGCTCAGCTCTGCCTACACAAGGTTTTTCCTGTTGGCTTCACCTCCTTGGTCACACAGCAGACCAGAAAGCCTGAGCTCCAGGGCCAAACCCCTGCCCTGCCACTTGCAGTGTGTTCCGGTGAGTGGGTATCCTCTCAGGGCTGTACTTCCACCTGCCCAGTCAGGGGTGGGGAGTGTGCATAATAGACGCAGGCCTATCAGGCACACAGCCACCACTCACAGCCAGTGGGAAGCCACTCTGGACACACCTACTTGCTATAGCTGGCCTGGCGCTTCCCCCAGCTCTGTCCTGCCTCGTGACAGCCAACAGCTGGGTCCGAGCCTCACTCTGACTTACAAGGGAGCCAATCCTACAAGGGCCAAAAGCAGTGAGGCTCACTAGCACCTCCCAGCATGCAGTCTCCCCCACTGATGAGAGGCGCAGTGTGCACCTCTTACGGGGACACCATCTCAGCATCCTACTAAGGCTGGTGTGGCTCAGACATGCTCTATGGCTTCAGTTTTCATACACAAAGATATACTTTGAGGGGAAATATGTTTAATGTCATTTATTAATCACCCAGGGGCTGGGGAGATAGCTCAGTGGTCTGAGTACCTGCCTGGCAAGTGCAAGGACCTGAGATCAATCCCCAGTACCACATGCCATGCTAGCCCCACCCTGGGCACACCATGCTGGCCAATGAAACTGGGCAAATGGCATACACCTGTAACCTCAGCACCAGGGAAGCTGAGACAGGAGTCTGAGCTGCGCAGCGAGACCCTGAACCGAATGAATGAATGAATGAATGAATGAATGATTACCAAACTTTAGGAAGCACCAAATCCTTTTGAGTACATGAGCTCCAATCCCTACCTGCGTGTTTGTGTCATGCAGACAAATGACACAATAAAAGCCTCAGTTTGCTCTTTTGCAAGATGATAATTTAGCTGTCTCACTAAATTTTTTGTATGGATGAGGTGAAGCATGGTAAATGCTAATAGCAGTGCCTGGCACATGAAAAGTAAAGAGTAGGAAGAAAACAGAGCAGGAAGCAAACCGATCTGCCCAACATCCCATGGATGGTGAAGCGAAGATGCACAGATCTGAGCCCAGCGAGGCCTGCCTGGCGTGGGGCCACTCTCTTGCTGATACTTCAGCATGCCCATCCAGTGACCACTGCTGGGCACTGTAGAAAGACATTCTTCGTTTCAAAAGAAAACTATATCATAGCCTTGTGGGTTATCAAATTCTGGTACCAATCATTGTCTTTGAGCTGTTTCACCTATAAGTTAAACCATAAGTTAGACTATAAGTTACACAGGAGTCCACCATCTTGCATATTTTGTTGGTTTTTCCCACACTCTCAGTTCTTCTGGTTTTCTGCTCCTCCCCCCATCCCCCGTTCCTGACATGGTGTCTCTGAGAACTGAAAGTTGAAAGCCTTATTGGAACCTAGGGTGTCACACACCTAATGCTTCTTCCCAAAAGCTAAAGATGTGTGCCAAACCTGGAAACTTTATACAAATTTCAAAGGATTCGTTATTATAAAAGGTCTTGAATCTCTGTGTTATTATAACAAAATACCTGAAACAATTAATTTATAAAAAGGTTGGGGAAGGCCAACCTCATGCCTTAGCAGTAGGCATGAAGGCCTGGGTTTGAGCCCCAGCATTAAAAAGGAAAAGACCAGATTTAGCCAGCATGTTTAAAGGCTCCAGTCCACACTAAAGGGAACTGAAAGCAACTTTGTGCCTTTGTGCCTCATTGCTTTGTGCCTCTGAGGGGGCAGCACCTCCCAGGAGAAGCATGTAGAAGGGCAAACCATTTACCTCAGGAGCCAGAAAGTGAAAAGAACAACAAAAGATGGGGTCCTGGAACCAGCGAGATAGCTCAGCGGTCTAAAGTGCCTCCTTAGGCAAGCTTGGGCAGCTGCAGGGACCGCGGCTCCATCCCTGGCACCACATCCTGCGCCACAAGAATCTGCTCTTGACGACCTTCCACTCACTGACCTCTTCACTCTGCTTCCTAGCCAGCAGTCCCCGCTGTCCCTGCTATATTCTGAAGTCAGCCCCATCTCTCTCCTCCACTGCAATAACCTTATTGCAATAGTCTTTTCTGAGACAGGGTCTCACTTTGTAATTCAACCTGTCTTTGAACTCACTATGTAGTCCAGGCTGGCCTCAAACTCACTGCAAACCCAAGTGTGAAGATTATAGGCATGCACCACATGCCTAGCAATCCTACCGCAATCGTCTTGAACAATCTTCCCTACATCTTAACAAGTGTCAAATTATTTCTTCTTTAGCAACTAAGAGGCTTCAAGTAGAGGGCCCACCCCTGCCAAAATTGCCCCGAGTATCCCCAGGTCCTTTTTCACAGCCATCTCCCTCTCCTCCCCACCAGTGACAAACATATGCCTGGCTGCACTGGCTTCCCCACTATCCCATGCAGATCTCTGCTGACCCCCTACCCGCCCCAGCAGCTGCAGCCCCCAGCTTCATGAGTCCATTCACACAAAAAACACTGCTCTACGAAGACAGGAGAGAAGTGCATTTCCCGTCTGGAAAGGCCTCCAAGTTAAATATTATGTAGGATGTCATGGTGTGAAGCTACTGGCAAAAAGCAAGGCTAAAAGAAACACTGGGACACAAGGAGGCTGTAAGCAAGAGGCCAGTGCGTCAGCAAGAGCTAAATTTAGCAAGCTAACCCTCTAACTTTATTCTTTCAGGGAAGAGGGTGGTGGAGAAAAACGTATGAGTCCACCTAAGAGAACGTTTGGGAAAGGGTGAGAATCTATGTCCTAACTGACCCGTGGCTGCTCCTCAGAGAGGAACCTGCAGCAGGTGCTTGGGGGGCTGGCCCCAGGGCCCACGGCCAGCCCCCCGCCTCCCTGCAGAGCCAGGGCCAGGCTGGTACAAAGGAAGCTGCAGATTGGGAAATGAAAATGGTAATTGCTGGGGGCAAGGGAAGCAGGTGGATTCTGCAAAACTGGAAGTTCCAGAAAAACCTGTAACGCGGCTCTCAAACAGATTTTGCTTTTTGCTCTCTATTCAGTGGCAACTCATCACTGAGGCCCAGACTGCCTTCAGGGAGTGTTCAAAGGAAGCCTGAGACAGAAGAGAGAAGTCCCAGGAATGATTAAGTGCTGTGCCTATGTGCAGCACCACACGTGCGCCGGGCTCCAAGGCACAGCTCCGCCTAGAACCAGCTCCCCCACCCCCTCCCACTCTCCACTCCCACCCCGCCCCCGCCCCCACCCCATCCTCATCACCCACCCACCCCCCACCTCCCCCCTCCACCTGCTTTGGCTACAGATAATCCATCCACTGAACAAGGGTAATGGCCAAACTACTCTAAGACATGTTTAGCTACTGAGCTACCTGCTTCTGGATTTATGTGTATGTGCTGAGAGAACCCTTGAGCATCCTCAGGTACCACTAACAGGAGAAAAATTAGCATTAATTTGGCCAGATGAATACAAAAATGATTAAAGAGGCAACCCATTTGACCTGGCAATTCCACATTTAAAGCTTTGTCCCACAAAACTGTTCAAAAACATACACAAAGATGTAACTTTAAAGAATCAGTGGGCAACTATAAGCTTCCCCATTCTTTTACACCTACAACTCAATTATCTGTAAATTTAGGAATAGCAATTTCTCTTTGAGCCAGAGCAGTACTTTTAGGATTTTGTCACGAAACAAAAATACACAAGGCAAGTGAGATAGCTCAGTGGACTAAGCACCTGCTCAGGCAAACGCGGGGACCAGGGTTTGTTTCCTATTACAGGCTTGCACCACCATGTCCAGGTTCTAGTGCCAGCTCAGCATGCCCGGGGTCAGGGCCAGCGCAGCATGCAGTGCCAGCGATCAAACCCTGGCCCCTCCACTTACTTAACCAAGTACTTAGTCCACTGAGCTATCTCGCCGGCCCTAAAGTATTTTGTTTTGTTTTTTTAATAATCTTAAAAATTAGAAACAGTTGTCTATTCACTAAGAAGGCTAACTGAAAAATCAGGCTGCATAAAAAGTGAAGATAAAAAAAAATGTTTATACTGTGGGCCTGCCAGATAGTTAAGTGGATTAAAGTGCCTGCTTATGCAGACACAGGGGCCAGGGATTTGATCCCTGGCTTGCTGTGCCACCCCTGCCCCCAGGGCTTGCTGAGACAGGGAATGAGACTGGGAGTGGTAGCTATGCCTGTAATCCCAGCTCTTGAGAGGCTGAAAACAGGAGGATCATTACGAGTTCAATCTGTGTAGTGAGACCCTGTACTAAAAAAACATTTTTTAATGTAATGTAAGAAAATGTTTATACTATATTATGTATAAAGTGGGAAACAAATTCTGAAGCTATATACACCGAAAAATCAACTCTTCCCTATTTTTCATATATATATTTTACTCATAGGTACCATGAAATAAATACTGGAAGGAGACACACACAAAAAAGTTACCTATCAGTGTTACTTCCAGAAGGTGGAGGGTCAGAAGATAGGTTGGCTTTTTTTTTTTTTTTCCTATGTATTACTCTGTATTTTCAAGATTCTTAAACGGATACACAATTCTTTGGCATTCAGAAAAACTATATATTTTTTATTATTTATTTATTTATTTATGTATTTATGTATTTATTTTTGTCTTTTTGAGACAGGATCTCACTATGCAGTTCAGGTTGGCTTTGAGCTCACTTTTATAGCCCAGGCTGGTGTTGAACTTGTACCAGTCCTCCTGCCTCAGTCTCTCAAGTGCTGGGATTACAGAAAACTATAAACTTTTTAAAAGGAATAAAGAAAAAAAGTTTCTATCTTTTTTGGTTCTGGGGATCAAAATCAGGACCTTGTGCTCACCAGGCAGGCACTTATGCCACTGAGCGATCTCTCCAACCCGATTTCTGTCTTTTGAATAAGGAAAAGGCGTGAACAACTGCAGCCAGGCACCAGCCCCAGGCCAGAAACTGCTGAGTCCAGCGGCCCCAGGGAACTCACAGCCCTTGAACACATCTTAGGCTTTCTCTCGCTTGCTTCTGCCCTATGAGGAACTGTGGTCTGCCCAAGCTCCTGCCACCTCCTGAGGGTCTTTCTCCTGTCCCTTGTCTAATGCAGCCTTCAAACAAGCCTACAATTCATCACCTGAGAGCCAGGGTTGCTGAGTATCCACTGCAGTTTCAGAGATGCGTCTGCTCCAGTGAGCCTCGAACAAACCCTGTAGTGGCCAGACAGCCGACAGCACACCAGCTTTATGAAAGGGAAAGGGAGGCTCTGGAAGTCTCACACTGAATCAAGGCAGAGGCCCTGAGGTCCACTCCAGCTGCCTGCTAACTCCAGACCTTACTTGACCTTGGCCAGGGACCCCTGGGTGAAAGAGGATGGGGACCCTGGCATCTCCAGCCCCACTTGGCCTGCTGGACCACCCTTCAGCTTTTGGGATCAGCCCTTCCAAACATCGGCCTCTTTTCCATTATCACCAGACCAAAGGGAAACTCAGAATGGCTCCTCTTCTGACTCTATCTCAGCTGTTGAATCTTCAACCATCTGTCATCTCATCGATCAAGAAGATCTAACTTTTTAATCAAAATCATATAGGTCAGAACTTGCTCTGCTGTAATGACTCAATCAGAAGCCAATCCAGGGAAAAACAAAACAGCTCCAGTCACTCAGGAGTCCAGGGACAAAGCCAGCTTTGGGCACAGCTGGATCTTACAGACTGACACACCAGAGCTCATTCTGTCCTTTCTCCAGTCACTGAGCAGGTGCTCACCACTGCTTCCCATATACATACTGCCAAGTCCATAAAAATAGGCCATCTTTCCCCTAAGAGTTCTGGTAGGAAATCACACCCATCCTAGGAACACAAGGCACAAGCCAGCCCCGCCCAGCTGAGAAGAAGAGGTGTCCTGTTCCCCAGGGAGTGGGAGATTGGGAAAGAAAAAGAACAACAGATTTCCACCTAAACAAATCTCTCCTTCTTTAAGAACAAATCAGATTTTTGGCATGGGCATCCACTGGCAATGGTAAGCATGACTAATATCATATGCTCTGCCACTTTGGCACTCAGGCAAAGTGATTTATTAGCTAACATTCACAAGATATACCTGTTATTATCTGGGGTTCCAATTCAACACAGGACACATAATTATAGGATTATTTTATAAGAGTCATATACAAAGACAATGCAGGAAATCTGTCCACACACTAAACACCCAAAGACTCCAGCTGAAGGCCTGGATCCTATGCTAATGCCCTGAAGGAGTTCAGCTGAAGACCTGGAGCACATGGCAATGCCCTCCACCAGCCAACCAGAGGCCTAGCGCCTACAACAATGTGTCATGCAGGCCTATTTCTCACATCTGCTCTGGGACGGTCCAAAGGTCAGTGGTGGAAGCTAGAAAGTCTGTGCTAAAGGGATGAAGGATCTGTGCAGCAGGCTGGGAGATCTGCACCAGAACTAGAAAGCAACAGAGTTAAGAGTTAAGACAAGAGCTCCCCGCAAAATACCACAGTCATCCTCAGCGATAAGGTCCTGAGCTCCTCCAATGACAACAGTCAAGTCTTTACAGGAAAGCCAGCACAACAAGCTTCTCCAGGACACTGAATACTGTACCATCTTCCCTTCTGGAATCAGGAAGCAATGCTGAAAGTGAAGATCAGAGCTCCCCAAAACCGATCCACAGCAATTCTCAGCAACAAGGTTCTGAGCTCCTCTGATGATGAGAACAGATAGTGTGGTAGTTGATACATTGTGTCAACTTGAGGAAGCTTGACTGGATCACCCCTGCCGGTTCTGGGCTGTGGGGGCCCCATCCTACAGGATGCGGAGGGCCCTGCCCTGCCTATTTCCTTGGCCTGGCCCTGCCCTGCCCTGCCCCACTTCCTTGGAAAAATCCTGATCTTTGTTTTTGTTTATTTGTTTTTGTTTTTTGGTGGGACCGGGCTTCAAACACAAGACCTTGCGCTTGCCAAGCAGGCACTTGTGCCGTGAAGCTATCTCCCCAGTCCCAAAGTCCTGGTCTTTGGAGGAGGTTGATCTTCGCAGCCACTTTGGAGGAGCTCTGATCTTCACAGTGGAGCACTGGCACAGAATTTGGAAGAGAGAGGCTTGATGGATGCCACAGCTGCTGCTCCTCTTCTGCTCTTCATTGTTTTCTGCCACCAAGAACTGCTGTTGTTTGCCTTGGACCTGGCAGAGTATGAAATGAAACCTGCACAAACTGTGAGCTAAATAAACCTTTCCTTCCTTCATTCTGAGTGTTGGGTATTTGTGCCAGCAACAAGTAAAAAGTAACTAAGACAGAATTTGGTACCAGGAGTGAGGTCATTGCTGTGGCTATACCTGGCAATGTGGATTACAAGCTTTTGGGAATGGCTTATGGGAAGAGATAGGAAGGGTTCAGAGATGTTGCCTACAAGCAAAGTGCTGGAGCAGCTTCAGCTGTTCTGTTTGGGAGATTCTGGTCAGAGCTCAGATCAGAATGCTAATAGGAAGCCTGGCAATAAAGACCAGGCTAGGGGCTGGTGAGATGGCTCATTGGTCTACAGCGCTTACTTAGGCAAGCTTAGGCAACTGCAGAGACCATGGTTTGATTACCAGCATCACATGCTGCACCAGCTCCACCCCCAGTGCAGGCTGAGCCAGCCACAATAAAAATAATAATAATAATAAAGGAAAAAATAAATAAATAAAGACCAGGCTGGTGAGATTTCTGCTGAGAAGAACAGCATTAGTTGGTTGACTGCAGATGATTTGTGTTATGGCTTGGCAGAAGGTTTATCTGCATTTTGCTTCTGTCCAGAGAGTTTGCCAGAGATTGAAATTAAGCACAGTGGTCTAGTTAATCTTGAAAAAGAAATTTCAAAGCAGCCGAATATTGGGGCAGTGGCCTGGTTGTTGTTGGGGGGTTTTAGCCAGATTTGTGTTGAGAATCAAGAACAAGCAGCCCAGCAGGATGGTTTAAAATGTTGTGAGCTTGGCCAGAAAGCAAGCGCCAGGAAGGCCATGGACTGTGAAGATAGAGCTGAGAGGATCTCGATTGCTGAGAAGGAACAGGAAAGTAGAAAAGATGTCCTGAGGACATCACAGGAGGTGGCAGGTTCTTACCCTTTGCTGTCTCAGAAATGCAAGGGTGAGGGACTTTGCTTTGAGAAGAAAGCTGTGGAGTCCTATGTTCCAGAATGGAGGCAGAGACCACACCAGGTTCCAGAATGGAGATGGTAGCCACACCAGATTGCAGAATGGTGCCAGCATAGAAAATTTGTTGCTTGGAATCAGGGTTAGAGTGTTCAGTGATCCAGGTACTCAACCCCTACAGCTAAGAGTAAAGGAAGCCTGGCTACTGCTCCAGCTGGCAGCAACCCTTGGCATCATCCACATAGATGCATGCAGAATGCAGGAGTTCTGAGGTTAAGAAGGTTTCCACTTCAATTGCAGAAGGTCTGGGAGGCCAGGCAGTGTGCCCCTGAGAGGGCAGTTTGTGAGGCTGTGAGTGAGGAGCCTATTCTGAGGAAACCCAGAAATTTGAAAAAGCCAGGAATGTGGATGGTCTAAGGAAAGCTGAAAAAAAAGGAACAAAAAAGGCCTGAGAGAAAAGCCATGAGAGCCACCAGCAGAAGTGCCGTAGGGGTGGAGCCACGTAAGGCTTTTGGAGCTTACAACTCATTACAGGTTGCATTGGATGTTCCACATGGAACTACAGGGCTTAAGGTTTGTCATTCTAGATTTTGGACTTGCTCTGGTCTCAATTATTTGTATCCTGCTGTGTATACCTTTTGGAATAACAATGGTTATCTTGTGCCTTTGAATGCTGGAAGTGTTTAACTTCATTTGCACTGGGGCTCACAGCTAAGAGTTTGCCTTAGATCTTGGAGGCTTGGGACTTGGCCTTCTCAGCAAGTAATGAAAGTGTTAGGACTTTGGCAACTCTTAGATATCGACTAAAAGGCCTTTTGCATAAAGGGTTGTGCATGAGTCTCTGGGGAGCCCAGGGCAACATGTTGTGGTTCTGAGGTGTAAAATGTTTAAGCTTGTCTATGTACCTGGAAATTGGCTTAAAGAAGTATATGCATAGTTGACAAGTTGACAAGGGGTAGATTGTGGTAGTTGATACATTGTGTCAACTTGAGGAAGCTTGGCTGGATTGGCTCTGCTGGTTTTGGGCCATGGGTGGCCTGGTTTTGGGCTGTGGGGGCCCCATCCTGCAGGATGTGGAGGGCCCTGCCCTGCCCATTTCCTTGGCCTGGCCCTGCCCTGCCCTGCCCCCCTTCCTTGGAGAAGTCCTGATCTTTCAAGGAGCTTGATCTTTGCACCACTTCGGAGGAGCTCTGATTTTCACAGTGTAGCACCAGCTGCTGCTGCTCCTCCTCTGCTCTTCATTGTTTTCTGCCACCAAGAACTGCTGTTGTTTGCCTTGGAGCCAGCAGAGTATGAACTGAAACCTCCACAAACTGTTAGCTAAATAAACCTTTCCTTCCTTCATTTTGAGTGTCAGGTATTTGTCCCAAGTAAAAAATAACTAAGACAGATGGGTTCATCAGAAAAGCCAATATGACAAGCTCCTCCAAGAAAACCAACAGCTCCCTAACAGCTTCTCCAGTTCTCACTTTTGTGTTGTTGGTAACAGTCCTCCCGCACCCAGCACCATGCTGGTTCAATTCAGCCCAGTGTTCCAAATTGACCACCAATTGGCAATCTACCACAATACCCAAATACGGCAACAAAATCTAGGTGAGAATGGAATTGTTTAATCAAGTGTATTGTGACATAATTTACATGCAGTGAATTTCATCCTAAAATTTTTAGGAAAGAATTCTATGGGTTTTAATACATACTAACCCAAAGGCAAGATATAAACCATTCTAAGGTTGGCCAAATAGCTCAGCAGATTGAAGCACTTGCAAGCAGACACTCCATTCCTAGGGCTGCCTGGGGTGCGCTGAGCCAGCAATTGAGACTGGGCGTGGTGGTGCATGCCTTAATCCCAGCTCTTAGGAGGCTGTAAACAAGGGATCACTATGCGTCCAATCTAATAGTGAAACCCTGAACACCCTGTAGACTCTTCCCTAAAATACAAAAAAAAAAGAAAGAAAAGAAAAAAGAATGAAAGATGTAGACATTCCTTGACCTGGGGAGATAGCTCAGCAGCATAAGCATCTACATGGCAAGCATGAGGTCTGAGTTCGATCCCAAGAAGAAGAAAAAAAAAAAAAAGTCTGGTGTCAAGATGTAGATCATTGCAATCCTCCAAAAAAATTCCTTGGTGATCTTAGTCATCACCTGTCCTTCTCAGCCCCTGAAACCACTGTTGTATGCTATATTCTTCTGTCTTGCAGAATATCATGAAGGCCTTCACTGGTAGCCTTTTGACACAGGCATGTCAGAGTACATTAGAGAAGACTCTATGCTGGCACAACTGTTAGCAGTTTGTTCCTTTATTACTGAGTGACCCTGATATACACACCAGGAATTTTTTATTTATTTATTTATTATTTTTATCAGGAACTGAACTCATAGCTCCATACTTGCTAGGCAGGCATTGCACTGCTGAGCTACAGTCCCAGCCCCTATGTTAGGGTTTCTTTTTTAAGAAAAAAATCATTAAAAACACAACTAGGGGCTAGGGAGACAGCTCAGTAGAATAAGCACTTGCCTGGCAAGTGCAAGTGCCTGAATTCAATCCCCAGTTCCGCCAAAAATACATACATACATACATACATACATACATACATACATTCACAACTATACAAAATTTCAAACCAAGATAGAAGGAGTGTAACAATGGTTAATACATTGCTTATTGTTATTCTCAAAGTAGTTGCTCATATTATAAGTTATAGGCATTTAAGAAATTAATAGTGTAGCCATATATATATATATATATCCCATCTCTACTTTCACTACTTCCCCACTCTTCGCTGCTTCATTAAGAAACCTCCTTGGGCCTGGGGCACTGCTGTGCAATCCTGCTGTCCCCCATCTGCATAATTTGTTGACCCAGTTAAGGTTGCCAGATAAAGTACAGGATGCTAATTACATCTGAATTTTAGATAAGCAATGAATAACTTAACCTAAGTATTCCCCAAATATCATATGGGATATACTTGTGCTAAAAATATAAAAACAGGGCTGGGGAGACGGCTCAGAAATATAAGCACCAGCCTGGCAAGCACAAAGGTCCTGAGTTTGATCCCTAGTATCAATCAATCAATTATGCAATAAACAAACAAACCGTCTAAATGGATTAAAGATCTAAATATCCAAAGAGAAACATTAAATCTCCTGGAAGAGAAAGTGGGAGAAAATCTTGAAGACATCAGGGTAGGGAAAAAGTTCATGGACAAAAATCAAAGTGCACGTTTAACACTTGAAAGGATCAACAAATGGGCCCTCCTCCGGCTGAGAAGTTTTTTCACGTCAAAAGAAATCACCAACAGATTGAAAAGACAACCCACAAATTTTGAAAAGATTTTAACTAATACGTATTCAGACAAAGATCTTCTATCTAGAATTTATAAAGAACTAAAAACCATTAGGCTCCCAAAATTCAAAGATCCAATCCAGAAATGGGCGCCTGAGATGAACACACACTTCTCAGAGAAAGAAATTCAACAAGCCTATTAATACATGAAGAAATGCTCCACATCACTAGCCATTCGTGAAATGCAAATCAAAACAACACTTAGATACCATCTCACCCCAGAAAGAATGGCTACTATAAAGAAATCAACCAACAACAAGTGTTGGAGAGGCTGTGGGGAAAAAGGAACCCTTCTCCACTGCTGGTGGGAATGCAGACTGGTGCAACCATTATGAAAAGCAGTGTGGAGACTGCTTAAAAAACTAGAACTAGAAATCCCATTCAATCTAGCTATCCTCCTACTGGGAATTTTCCCAGAAGAACTGAAAACATCATATCATAGAGATATCTGTGCATCTATGTTCACAGCAGCACAATGTGTGATAGCCAACTTCTTGGAAACAACCAAAATGCCCATCATCTGAAGAATGGTTGAAAAAGATGTGGTATTTTCACAAAATGGAATATTACTCAGCTATATGGAATGACAGACTAGAAGACTTCATATATAAATGAATGTATCTTGAACATATACGCATTAGTGAAATAAACCAGACCTACATATGCCAATATCGAATAGTGTCCCTAATATAAGGACTCAAAAGAAGAAAATAAATAAATAAATATTGGGTGGTACCAGGAAAAAAATAAACAAACTTCAGCACTTTGGGAGGCTGAGGTAGGAGGAGTACAAATTTATTTATTTATTTATTTATTTATTTATTCCGGAACCAGGGATTGAACTCAGGGCCTTGCGCTTGCCAGGCAAGTGTTTATTCTACTGAGCTATTTCTCCAGCCCAAAGAATGCAGTTTAAACTCAGCCTGGGCAACTCAGCAAATGAGTGAGACTCTGCCTCAAATTTTAAAAAAATTAAAATGGACTGAGAGTATAGCTCAGTGCCAAACTCCCACATTTAAACCCTAGTACAGGGGAAAAAAAGTTCAACAATGACTAAGAATTTCAAGACAGTCACAGCAGCTCAGCAAACAGCGCGAAGCCCTTCCCAGCGGGGCTGTTCACAGGGTAGCACAAGGCGGTGGCAGCCTGCCCCACTACCGCCAGCTCTCCATTTGTAGAGGAGACCATTCAAAGTCTGCTCTCCTAAACATCCACTTCTCTCTCTTCTAGCTACTTTAGAGCAAACAAACCATCCAAAAGAGGGAAGCTGCACGACTTCCAATCCCCTAAACACTGGTCTGTCCCCAAGGGTGTCCCCTCTTTAGGGGAGTCCTTGCACCACTGCCCACCTCATCTCTGCAGTTTCGACTTCTGGTCTACCAGACTACTTCTCACTAGCAGCTAACGTGCTCCAGTCCCCATGCTGAAACACCACCATCAGCCCTTTAGCAGTCAGCTATGGTAAATGAGTTAGCAGTGCCCTTCTACTTTGCTGTCAGCTTCCAGTCAACTTACTGCTCTGTAGCTGTCTCCTGCAGCACTCTAGGATGCAACCATGCTGGAATCAAATTCAGGATGGTCTCAGGCCTGCTACACGCCCACCCACCACTGAGCTCCACCCACCACTGAGCTCCACCCACCACTGAGCTCCACCCTCGCTGCATGGCCTTCCTGGCACTCATGTCCAGTCTTCTATTTCCTTCTCAAAACTCTCCCTCCCTGGCTACAGAACATCAGATTCTGCTGGCATCTTCTGTCAAAAGGACAGCTTGCTTTGCTGTGTTGGCCCTGTTTTCTTATAAAATGGGGCTCCTGGGCTCTAAGCTAGACTCTCTCTCTTCTTCCATGCTAACAAACAGGGAAGCATAAAGGTTGTGGGGCTAAAGGAACCACCTTTCTCCAGTCCAGACTCCTCATCTGAGCTCAGCACCTGCAGAAGAGCTGCCCTGCATGTCCTTCACTCCACATGGCTAAAATCAGACTTGAAACTTAAAATGCTCACTCACAGCCCCACCCTCTGTCTCAGACCTCCTTTGTTTTCTAAATGCCAACTAATCTCCAAGCCACTGGTTTAGGGGACATCCTTGGCTCTTCCTTCTCTTCACCTTCCTGTCACTGAATCCTAACTCTGCTAAGTATCTTCTTTTTTTTTATGGGACCGGGGTTCAAACTCACGACCTTGCACTTGCCAGGCAGGCACTTGTGCCACAGAGCTATCTCCCCGGCCCCATTAGTATCTCTTGACTGTGTGATTCCCTCCTCCCTCCTCTATTTCAGGTCACCACTTTCCCTTCCCCTCTAGAATCTTCCAGCCACCTTCTAGCCCAGGGGTGGCATTCTTATGACACTCGTGCCACAGCAAGCTGTTTGTATCACTGAAAGCTCTAAGAGATTGGCAGCCACTGTAATCTGGCCCATGACCCTGTCCTTGCTTGTCCCCTTCTAGCAGCCCCAGATGTAAACACCCTGTAGCCTCCTCCTCCAAGGCTCCCAGTCACACACTGTTATTATGGTTCATATCTAACATGCCCTCCAAAGCCTGATGCACCCTCAGGTGGGCTTTCAGGAATGGCTGGACCGTGGTTCTGTGACACCACATCATGGGTGTGTAACAAGTGGATTAGCCTCGGACTGACTTAGCAAAGTTCTGGGTGTGCCCGAACGGGTTTACTGAAGGCATCAACTCAAAGCCTTGGAGCCTGAAAGGAATAAAAGGGGAGAGTGAGGCTCGCTGCTTCCTGCTTCCTGCCTTCTCTGCCATGAGCTGCTTCTCTCTTCTGGCGCACCACCCTGCCTTGGAACCAGCCAACTATGGACTGAAACCTCTACAAACTGAACTGAAATAAATCTTTCCTCCTTTAACTTGTGGGTGTTGGGCATTGGTGGCAGCAACAAAAAAGTAACTAAGACGTCACACTACACTCAAGATTCCTCCAGTATCTTTAGTGTGTGTTGGAGATGAAATCAAAGCCCTGTGCAGGAAAGCATGCATCGTACCACTGAGCTGCAGCCCCAGCCCCACCCCTTCAGTATTTTTCCAGCATCAGCTAGATGACGCCATTTCTTGCTTCCTGCCTCCTCTTTTCTTGGCCTGGCATTCTCTTTTTTTCCCTCACTCCTCAAGGAATTCCTACTAGCCAGCTATAAACAGTAAGCTTGGTTAAAACACAGATTCACTCATATCCCCACTCTCTCCCCTCAGTTCTACCAGTCCTACTGCAACCTTCCTAGGCTTTAAGTTACTCCCCAGAAAAATGAAAATAGCTGTGGCTGTGTCAATACTTGACCACTCAGCCATTCCCCTTCTTCTTTATTAACAGAACTCTAGTTTTGTAAGGGGTCAAGAGTGAGTCGTGATTGGCTTAAGTAATTGGCACAGACCAATTCTTGTGCCAATGGTGAGATTTGGCCAATGAGATGCAAGAGGACTGCCTGGGGGTTTCTAGAAAACATAGTGCCCTCCTTAGAACCAAATAAAAGAGGTCACACCCAGACCTTGGATGTTAGAGGATCCCAACTTTCACAAACACGCATGCAAATGTTTAAGAGCGTGCAGGCGGCTCTGTCACTGAGGGTCACACACACAATCTGTAGTCCTCAACATCCACTTGCACAGCTAACACCTGACGCCACTGAGGCTTCAGGGAAACTGAAGAGTTTCTCTTGCCCTGTGCCCTCAAAGCAAGGGGTGGCTGTGTCCTGTCCAGACGAGGAGACAGGACCAGGCTGCTGCCAGCACCACAGACTGCAAGAGTGCAGAGGAGCATTCAAGCAGCACAGCCACTTCTGTAAGGGAAAAGGCAAACCAGTGTGTCAGATCCGCCCTGTCGGCACAACTGCAACACTTCTTGGAGAGTGAAGTTCTAAAATCCTAGGATCGACTGGGCATGGCAAACCTGTAATCCTGGCATTCTGGAAGGCCGGGGAAGGAGGATCACAAGTTCAAGCCCAGCCCATGCAAAGTAGTAACTTATGAGACCCTAAATATAAAATTTAAGGGCCAGGGAGATAGCTCAGGGGCATAAGTGCCTGCCGGGGAGATAGCTCAGGGGTACAAGTGCCTGCCTGGCAAGTCCAACAAGGTCTTGAGTTCAATCCCTGGTTCTGGAAAAAAAAAAAAAAAAAAAAAAAAAAAAAAAAAAAAAAAAATATATATATATATATATATATATATATATATATATATATATATATAAAGGGCTGGAGATATGTCCACTGTGAAAGCTCTGAGTTCAGCTCTCAGTATTGCAAAAGAAAAAAGAAACAGCTTTCAGTGGTCTAAAGTGGTACCTGCTTAGGCAAACTTAGGCAAAGAGCAGGGACCAAGGTTTGATCCCTGGCACCACATACTGTGCCGGCCCCACCCCCAGAGCAGGCTGAGCTGGCCACAAAAAAAGAAAAGAAAGAAACCAAGATCATCATAAAGGCTGGGGAGATAGCTCAGTAGAACAAGCACTTGCCTGGCTAGTGCAAGGGCCTGAGTTCAATCCCTGGTTCTGCAAAGGGAAAACAAAAAACAAAACAAAACAAAAAAACTAAAAACTGAGGGGCTGGGAGATAGCTCCATGGTACAAGTGCCTGCCTGACAAGTGTAAAGTCATGAGTTCAAACCCTAGTCCCACAAAAAAAAAAAAGATCATAAAATATCTTTTTTTTTTTTTGAGACAAGTTCTCAGGGTATCCAGGCTGGCCTCAAAGTCCTAAGTCAGGCATGGTGGGGAATGCCTATAATTCTAGCACTTGGAAGGCTGAGGCAGAGGATTGTCACAAGTCCTAGGCCAATAAATTTAAGATAAGCCTGTACTACACAATGAGAACCTGTCTAAAAATAAAAAAATAAGGACTTAACCTTTCAGTTTTTAAATAACTGATTAAAATGTTAACATTAATTATAAACTTACCATATTCAAGAGATAAATTTGAGCATTTAATTTTTATTTATTTACTTTTTGGCAGAACTAGGGACTGAACTCAGGCCCTTGCACTTGCCAAGCAAGCACTTATTCTACTGAGCTGTCTCTCCAACTCCCTGAGCATTTTAGAAGAAAGAGTTTAAAAGATACTTTGAGCCACGTGTGTTGGCACATCCCTGTAATCTCAGAATTCTGGGAAGTTGAGGCAGGAGCACTCAAAGTTTAAGCTCAGGGCCAGCGAGTTAGCTCAGTGGTCTAAAGTGCCTGCTTAAGTAAGCTCAGGCAGGTGCAGGGGACGGCGGTTCGACACCCAGTATCACATGCCACTCCAACCCCACCCTTAGGGTTGGCTGAGCTGGCAAAATAAAGAAACACAATATTTAGGTTCAACCTGGGTAATTTAGAAATTTAGCAGAATCCATTTCAAAATTTTATTTCATTTTGCTTTATTTTATTTTATTTATCTTTTTGAGACATGGTCTCACTATGCAAGTCAGGCTGACCTTGAGCTCACTTTGCATCCCAGGTTGCTCTCAAACTCGCAGTGACCCTCCTACCTCAGCCTCCGGAGTGCTGAGATTACAGGTGTGCACTACCAAGCTCCGTCCATTTCAACGTTTTAAAAAGGGCTGAGGATGTAGCTCAGTGCAAAGGTCCTGGTTTCAATCCCCAGCATTGGGGTGAGAAAAGATAATTCAATTATTTAATCTGAATAAAATTATAATCTTGATAATTTTTCACACAAGTTAAATGCTCTTATATTTGTATTCAAAATCAGTATTGTACAATATAAATATGATTATTAGAAAAAAAAAGACTGCAAAAGGAATTAACGACTTTTACATTTTAGGATCTTTAATCGCATTTTTCCTGCTTTTGAGCAGAGGGCTAGGTCCCACGTTATATAGGTGGGCCTGATGGCAGGAACAGAAGAGAAGATCACTGGTAAGCCGCCATTGTCACTGCATGAGCCTCGATGTCCCTAGTGAGCCACTGTTGCCCTCAGAATCACCACTCACACTCAGTGTAGGTCCACCCAACAAAAACCTCTGTGATTAAAGCTGTGTGAGAGGAGGATTCCCTTACTTACAGCCAAAAGCATTCCTAACTAATAACATGCTCCCCACCTCAGGACCACTGCCAGGATTCGACGCGCTAAGGCACGTGTGGGGCACACACCTCAGTGCTGAACAGCTTCTGGGCACCAGTACCGTCCACCAGGAAGCCCCTGGAGCAGAACTGGGCACCTCCACCAGGTGCCACAGAAGCCTGCATCCAAGGGAGGATGCATCTATGCTTTTGGTGATACTGGGGATTGAACCCAAGGCCTTCACACTGAGCTACACTCCCAGCCCTTTGTATTTTATGAGACAAGATCTCCCTAAGTTGCTAAATTGCCCAGGCCAAGCTCAAAATTACAATTCTGTGCTGGGTGTGGTCACACACAGCTGTGATCCTAGTACTTGGGAGACTGAGGCAGGAGGATGGCTGCAAATTGAAAGCCAGCCTGGACTATCTTAACGAACTCAAGGCTAGCCTAGAATTTACTGTGAGACCCTGTCTCAAACAAAACACAAAATTGCAATCTTCATGCATCTGTCTTCTAAAGTACTGAGATGGCAGGCATGCGCCATCACGCTCAGCTTAAACCAGGCAATTTTCAGAGTAAATTATGGTACCAATAACTGCCAGCACCAAAGGCTGTGAGGGCTGCTGACTAAGAGCAAACACTCAATGTTAGCTCATGCTCTTAAAGGGTTAACTTCAGGGCTAGGGGGATGGCTCAGCGGCATAAATGTCTGACGGGCATGCTCAACGTCCCGAGTTCAAAGCCTGGTACCACCAATAAATAAATAAATAAACAAACAGATGGTTAACTTCAACATCACTTTCTCTGGGATGGTCTTTCAGGTCTCCAAATCCCCATTAAAGAGTTGATCCCAGCAGCTCTGTGTCCTCTGTCTCAGCATGTATCTCCAAAGCCCATTTGTACATCTATCCACCACACCTGTTGCAGGTCTAGGAGGGTGGGACTGTTTATCCAAGTTCCCTGCATTTGTGGAACGCAAATAACAGGTGCTCAATTAATGTTTGCTGAATTAATCATGTCCTGGGGCTGTCTTATTTTCCTAAGCCAGACATTGAACTCCAAGCCTGGCCTGGCACATGCTAGGCAAGAGCCCTACCACTGATCTATGCCCTCATCCTCATGTCTGTTGTTCATCTTCTTGTCCAACCCTGGTGATGCTGCTATGTGTGAAACGCGCACTTGGGCACTGTGGGACAGGACCCATGAACTGCAGTGCCCAGGACATAACAGGACTCAGGCTACTTCTGCTGCTTTTCTAGCACCCCTGCCAATCATCAGATGATACCCTGTGGACCTCTACCAAGGGAGAGAAAGAGCTGAGCGCTTCATCGTGCAGCAGCAAGTTAGACTGTAGTTCCACAAGCTGTCAGTAAAGGGCCAACCCAGGAGACCCCAACCTAGCCAGTCACAGAAGCTCCGTGACTCTGTTAAGCAATTTTTAAACTACTTCTTGTATAAATATATATCTCTGAGATGAGGAGGGAAATGTTAGATTTTGTTCCCCAACACATCTCCCATGCACCTCTACGCATTTCAACTAGGGCTCCTGAACATGTAGCTGCATGGTACCTTTCTTGCCTTTCCCCGTTGGGTGTCTTGCAATGACCCCTCAAAGCATCGCTCCAGGGGACAGAAACAGTGACCCCAGAGTTGGGGGCTGTGATCAAAAAGAGCCAGAGATTCTCTATCCATCTCGACAGCCAGCAATCCAGAACTTAAAATCCCCTTCCCCGGGGGCCGGTGAGATGGCTCAGCGGTCTAAAGCACCTGCTTAGGTAACAGCAGGGACCATGGTTCGATCTCTGGCACCACATGCTGTGCCAGCCCCACCCCCAGGGCAGGCTGAGCCGGCTAGAACATAAATAAGTAAACAGATAAATAAAGTTTTAGAAAATAAATAAAATAAAATCCCCTTCCCCAAAACCATGGTAAAACTCTGGCCCAGGTTCTCACAGAAAATGAAAGACAATTAGAAGAAACACACAGAACCTGTCCTCTCCTTCCTGCCTTTTCCTTATCAAATACAGTCAGCCTGAATTTTCTTTGGGAAACAGAACAACATCAGGCAGTCAGGCAGGTCTGCCCCACCAGCTCCACTCACAGAGCCCCGCTGCAGAGTCAGGAGGAGAAGGCTAAGGCACCACAGAACAGACCTGCTAGATCTGAAGTCCGGGGCCTAGCTGCCCACAGCTCCCACACGGTGAGGGCTCCACAGGGCACAGGGCTGCAGCCACGCAAGCAAATCACAGCTCTGCTTTTAGAGCCTTTTCTCCTGCAACCATGCTGACAGAAGTGAAGGAGGTAGCAAACCCATGCACACTTTGACACAGTCCCTGGAGACCTTCTAAATTTTGTCTTCTCCACCTGCGCACCAAGGATTTCAAAAACATGTCTCACCTATCACCACTCCTGGCGCCTCTGGCTCCATCTGTTTGAGGACCTTTTATTCCCCGCTCATTAACGCAAGTGTTACCGGATCCCCGTTTAAACCTATGATGAAATTTGGAGCTAGTTAACAATCTCTGGATCTGAAGGAAGACCTGGCAATGAGAAGTGCATTCTAGAATCTTAGGGAATTTTCTCTCTGAGCCCTTCATACCTTGCTTTTCTACTCAAGACTTCTTTTTTTTTTTTTTTAAAGTTAATTTCACTGGGGGTGGAGGGATTTCTGGTTTAGGCAAAGGAAGTAGTGGTGAAGCATGCAGAGACACGGAGGCTTCCCCAGCCCCCATCTGTTCTAAATCTTTCCCTCACAGGATGTCACGTCTAAAAAGCAAGAAAAATATTCCTTCCTCTTCCAACATTCAGCAGGATCATGCATACAAAGAAGAATGTCTGGTTACTCTGGATTTTCACCCATTCTTTAACTCACATGTTGCCAAATTTCACCAGCCCCTCAACCCTTTTCCCCTTCTCCCCTAGCCCAGGAAAAGCCCGCTCTAGCAGGCTGGCCACTGCCACTGGGGAGGACCATCCTGGCTCTGGCAAGGCGCTCCCCTCCCCTCCACACCACCGGTTCCTCCGGCACAAAGGATTAGTTCTCTTCAGGCTGGCCAATGACTTTTGCAGATTCCTTAGCTAAGATCCACTAGAGAGCTGTGTGGGCCCCCAGAGGAAGTGAGGCCATCCCGAGGGTAGGGGGTTGGGCCGAGAGTCCCAGCTTCTGGAACTGTGCTCCACTCCCCCCGCCCCTTGCTTGCAGGCCCTGTGCCTGCAGATGTGCACAGCTCCTGGACATGCAGACAGGAAGGATGTTCCTGGTAGCTCTGTTTCCAGGGCTGGAATGGTGGTATTTATAGGAAGGGCAAGCAGCCAAGCAAGGCCAGCTCCAACATTATTTCAACGCACCCTCTTTTTCCATCTCCTCTCGTTCTCCTTCAAGTTAAACAGAGAAGCATTGCTCCCTTTACTGCTTGATTTTTATGCAAGGACGGAGGATCTCGTTAAAATGATTGAGAAACTCTGACGAGAGACAGAAGAGGACCTGCACACCCCAGGCCGCTGTCTTTGGCTTCTAGCCTCCCTCTTCTTCGCTCCTTGCCACTCCAGCCCCTGCTGCTCCCTGGCACATGTCCCTGCCACACAGAATCTTTCACAGTCCTCCAGATGGGTAAAGTACATTCTTACTCTAGGTCTGGGAGAGAAAGAAGGGCCCTGTAGGGGCTCCATGTTACATAGAATCAAGCAGAGGGTTGCAGATGGATGTCACTCAGTGGTAGAGCATATGCCTAAGGTTTGTGAAGTGGGAGGGGGTGACCCATCTCCCTAGCTTTCTCTATCCCCAGAAGGAAAAAAGCCACTTGAGCTTGTTGCCTCTGGAGGTGAAGGAAGCCCCACAGGGTGGTGCGCATTTCCAGGGCCCTCCTGTGTCTAGCAGCCTCCTGGAGAAGGCTCAGCTGCCCCAAAAGCCAAAGGGGCAGGGGAATTTGCCTTCTGGAATCCCAAAGGAGAGGGGTTGCTGGTCTCAGAAATGGCACAAGTAGCTTCCACACAAAAGAAAAGAGATGAAGACTCCTCCTCAGCTCTGGAGCTGCTCCTCGGAGAACAGAGCTACAAGTGTTTGCCGAAACACCAGTCTGATTTAAAATGTTTTCAGAGAGCTGGAAGAGGAAGCACAAGTTATTGGCGACTCCTGACCCCCACACAGCACGCCTGTAGTCTGGGGAGGAGGGGGTCAGACACAGAGGCTCAGAGGACAGGTCGGTACCTGGGGCAGATGCCAACACCATCCCTGAGGTTGGTCTGTCTTCCCCCTGCCAGGCCTGGAAGAAGGCCTCTTAGGGCCCCAAATCTGAAGGGTGAACGCCAGATGACTGCACCTTAGGCAGGCAGGCTCCATCACCCACACCCACACCCACGCCTCAGGACCCTGGAAGATAATTAAGTATTCATACCTGCAGCTCTCGTGAGGCTCATAACTAACTCCCAGCCTCATTCATGCCAGGTGTGTCAGATTCATTCCCCCAGTCGCAGGTGAAATGTGCGTCCAAGTGGATTTGCCAGGCAAAGGAAAAGGGAAAGGAAATCCTTCTCCGCGCTAGAGCCTCGCTCTCTCTCCCTTGAAGATTTTCCCAGATGCTGTTACCCACTGTCACCATGCTCGGGTGACTAACCATCCTGGTTGCCAGGGACTGTCATGATTTTAGCAGTAAAAATATGGGCCCAGAAGATGACAGGTTCCACACACTGTAGCCCCCCTCTCCCCCACTGCTGCCGGTTCAGCATGGGCTGGTATTTTGGAAAGAGCAAAGCCAGAGGGAGGTGGACTTCTCCTGCAGCCTCCTCCTACCTCCCCACTGTCTGGCTTCAAAGAGGAGTAAAGTGGTGATTCTCGTGGTTCAAGAAGTTTCTTATAACCAGAGCTTTCCTTTAAAGGAGAGAGGGAAGGAGGGATAGAGAAATAGCTACATTCATTCAGTACTTCTTGTGTGTGTGTTAGAGATCTAATCTAAGGCCTTCAGACTGAGCTATATCTCCAATCCTTTTGTTTTTGTTTTTTATGTATTTGGTACAGGGTCTCGCTATACAGTTCAGACTCATAGTGATCCATCCTCCTGTCTTCAGCCTCCCCAGCGCTGGGATAATAGGTGTGCGCCACCACACCTGGACTCAGTTGCCAATTCAGCATGCCCAGGAGCGGGACCGGCGCAGCATGTAGTGCGGGAGATCGAACCACGTTCCCTGCATTTGCCTATGCAGGCGCCTAGTCCCCTGAGCTATCTTGCTGACCCATCTTCAAACTTTTCTTTTCCATTCTTTTTTTTGAGACAAGGTCTCTCTTGCCATACAATTCAGACAGACTGGTCTCACAGAGCTCCTCCTGCCTCACCCTCTTGAGTTTTGGGGTCACAGACTGCCACCAGCCACCATGCCCAGTTCTGGGGCCACATAGTGGGCACCCCCTTCTGGGGCCAAGACTACACGGCATGTGTGGCCAGGGATTGAACTTGGCCACGCTGTGCTTGCCAGATAGGTGCTTACGCTGGAGCTATCTCCCTGACCCCTCTTTGTTTTTGTTTTTTGGTACTGGGAATTGAACTCAGGACCTTGTGCTCTCCAGGCAGGAGCTTATACTGCTGAGCTACCTCCCCAGTCCCCTATGTTGCATATAATTTTCTTTCTTTTTTTTTTTTCAGGATTGGGGCTCAAACTCATGACTTTGCACTTGCCAGGCAAGCACTTGTGCTACAGAGCTATCTCC
Source organism: Capromys pilorides (assembly GCA_004027915.1). NCBI lineage: Eukaryota > Metazoa > Chordata > Mammalia > Rodentia > Capromyidae > Capromys > Capromys pilorides. Next base: position 2,001 of record PVKN010002254.1, on the reverse strand, counting down.
CCGGCCCCTGCATATAATTTTCTTTTTTTTTTTTCCTGCATATAATTTCCTATTGAAAAAAAAAATTTCTTAGCCAGATGTGGTGGCACACGCCTGTAACCCCAGCACTTGGGAGGCTGATGCAGGAGGGTCGTTGCGAGTTCAATACCAGCCTGAGCTACAAAAGTGAGCTCAAGGCCAGCCTGAACTGCTTATCGAGACCTTGTCTCAAAAAGACAAAAAAAAAAAATCTTTTTATGGAGCTGTGAGTATAGCTCAATGGTAGAGCACTTGCTGAGCACGAACAAGGCCCTGGAACAATGCCCAACAGCGCAGAAAAGAAAAAAACTCTAAGCATTCTAACAATGATTAAGCCGCTCATTGATTGGCATAGCTAATGGGGAAAAGGACATCTGGACTCAGATCTGCTCCATTCAGGCTGTGCCCTTTTCTTCTACCCCCCAGCCACACCCATATGAAGACAGCAGCTCTATCCGACTGGGCAGGGCTGTTAGCAACTCTCCTCCACTTGGGAGGCTGAGGCAGGAGGATCACAAGTTCAGGGCCAGCCTGGGCTACATAGTGAGAACCTCTCTCGGAAGAAAGACTTGAAAGTGAGGTCTGTCCTTCTTCTGGAAACAGAGCTCGCCACAGTCCGACTCTCCGCTGTGCTTTGGCTCTCATTTCCTGCCACTGCTTCTGCACAGTTGTTAGGTTACTAAGCAGAGTCACCAGGTGACACGGCAAGATCTGCATTTGGAAAGAACACCCAGGGGTGCACAGAGGCAGAAGTTGAGGGAGCAGGCGAGGACTGAGCCCTGGTTGCCCCACAGAGACGTCCAACAGAGCCCAGCATGTGGCATGACACTGTCCGTCACACACTCATGAAAAGACCATGGGGAGGGGGCCGGCCTGATAACTCAGTGGACTAACGCACCTGCTTCGGCAGAGCTCAGTGGCCAGGGTTCGATCCCTGATGTGCTGTGCCAGCCCCACCCCCAGGGCACACTGAGACCACGATTAAGACTGGGCATGGTGGTGCGTGCCTGTAATCCCAGCACCACTTTGGGAGGCTGAAAACAGGAGAATCACTATGAGTCCGATCTATGTAGTGAGACCCTGTAGATCCTGTCCTAAATGCATTAAAAAAAAAAAAAAAAGACCGTGGGGAGCACACTGTCCACAGAAAAGCACCGGCACACAGCAAAGCAACAGCCGGAGGCCCCGGGCCAGACCCTGGCTGCGCCCACCTTGGGGCCTCCCTGGACCTGCTGGGAGGAGGGCAGGGACAGGAGGTCCAACACCGCCCACATGCCACGACTGCGCCTGGCCTCGCCAGGCCTGGCACTCTGCAGGGTCTCCTCTGAGGGGGAGGGCAGGCTCCAGAGACATCCAGTCACGCCCCCTGGCTGGGCCACAGCAGAGCAGGGGCAGCACCGAGCGTGACAAGTGCAGCGCGAATGCAGGGGTTTCCCTGGCTTTTCCAAGTCCTACATACCGAAGGGCTTTCGAAGGAAAGAGGGAGGAAAACCAAGAAAAGAGGAACCCATTTGACACAGTTCTCAGCCTGAGGGCGTCTCAGAATCACAGTGGTACAGGGTTAAAATACAGATGTGCGGCTCACCCGCAAATTTCTGACTTACTGGGTCCTGTGGGGCCTAAGAGTTAGCATTCATAGTAAGCATTTCTTTTTTTTTTTTTGCAGGACTGGGGTTCAAACTCATGACCTTGCACTTGCCTGGCAGGCACTTGTGCCACGGAGCTATCTCCCCAGTGCCCCATAGTAAGCATTTCCACAAGATGATGTGTAGCTCTGCCTACCTATCAAGAAGCCCGCACCGGGCCGGCGAGATGGTTCAGTGGTCTAAAGCGCCTGCTTAGGAAAGCTCAGGCAACTGCAGGGACTGCGGTTCGATCCCCGGCACCACATGCTGTGCCAGCCCCCACCACCAGGGCAGGCTGAGCCAGCCACAAAATAAATAAAATAAAGAAACAAACAAACACAACAAGCAAACAAACAAA
>PVKN010002253.1:0-43905 GCA_004027915.1 Capromys pilorides | reverse complement strand
AACACTATTCCAAAATTCAAATCATGTCTTGAATCCAATTTAGAGGCCAGCATGTTGTGTATCATGTGTACAAATCTGTAATCAATTCAGAGCACTTGTATAGTATTTGAACAGGTTAATATATACAAAGATATCAACTAAGAAAGAGTTTCCATGGTAGTAAAGTATAACAAATACTGGAAGGGCAAATATATGACCAAAACTTCTAACAGTTTGGGAATAGGATATCGCACAAAGTTCTAGTATGTCGTACATTTGGACCGTGTCCACGACGATTACTAGTGGCCAGGTGTCACTTGTGGGACTGAAGTACGGCTATTTCCTTGATATCCACCCTGTAGACCAGACAGAATCATGAAGGTTGGTCACATTTTGTACGGAAATATTGTGTAAAGTTTATTACTGGTCTGATATTATGTTTTTTCCTATGGTTCTAATTTTTTCAACTTTCCTTTCAGGTTGTTTCAGCTGAAACAGGTAAAATGTTCTAACATGCTACTTTCCTGTCCTCATATTTGATTTTAATTGTTATTTTTAATTCATGGGCTACTTTGAAATATAAAGGCTGTAACAGGAAAAAATGAAAACTCGACATCTTCCAAGTGTTCACAGCAAATGCTAACGTGTGTATCAGGTGCTGGGAGGATAATAATTGATAAGATACGTACATCAATCAAGCTAAAAAGACAACATGATTAAGTATTGTGATGTGTAGTCATCCAGCAATGTATTTTCTCACCCATAGTTAGGAGAAAAATAGTATAACAATAGTCATTCGAGTCAAAGAAAAGAAATCTTACATTAGTCTGATTTTTAAAAAAATTTTTCTTATTTATTTACTTTTGCAGTACCAGGGATCAAACTCAGGACCTTGTACTTGCCAAGCAAGTGCTTATTCTACTGAGCTATCTCTCCGGCCCACATTAGTCTGATTTACATAAATTTTCTTGTTTGTTTTTGAGGAAATTAGAGGAGAAAATTGGAAATTTTTAAATTGTATTGTCAAGATTTCCTACTTAAAAGGAACTTTACACTCCTAAAATTACATATTTATAGTAAAGGTATTTGGAGAAGTAAAGCAGGAGGGGAGCTGGAGGCCAGCCTGCAGGAAGATGCCCTTTGAAAAGCAGTAATAACAACGAAACTAAAATACAGACAATGATGATTCTAAGCTGAAAGGGCTTTCTTCTAAAAAGATGTGATCACTGTTATCAGTGAATGACTAAGGGCAAAAATAATTTCTCTAGCCTCCTCTGCTTGCTTATACATTTCAAAAATTTTAGTTCCAGGATAGATATTTATGCTTGGAGTTTAGATTATCTGTATGCTATCAACTAGCTCAACAATAAACTCTCCAAGTGATTCATCCTGAGTGAGAACAGCTTATATTATTTTATCTGTGTCACAAAAAAGGAAATTGATAACAATTTAAAAATTTCTATGGATACAGCTGAGCTGTGGAGTTGAATAAAATCCATGGATGTACAGTGAGTTTTTAAAGATTATTATTTTTTGCTCTATTCTTATTCATTTACCTTTTTCTCTTTTGGAAGAGGGGCAAGACAGGGTCTTGCTGTAGAGCTCAAGCTGCCCTTTAACTCATTATGTAGCTGAGATTGACCTGCAACTTGAGAGAATTCTGCCTCAGCCTCCACAGTGCTGGGAACTGCAGACCAGGGCCACCACACTTGGCTCTCATTTGTCTTATGCTTAAGAGACCTGCAGGTCTGACCAGGAAGCTATGGGAAGGACTGAGTGGCTCTATTCAAAGGGATTGAAAGTTTATTTGTTTGCAGTACTAGGGATTGGACTCAGGGACGAACATGTGCTCCGCTACCACTAAGCCAGTTTTTCCTAAATTGCTCAGGCTCGGCTTGAACTTGTCGTCCTCCTCATCAGTCTCCCAAGTAGCTGGCGTTACAGGCATGTGCCACTGTACCCGGCTTGTGGTACTGCTTTATATCATTTAAGATAAAACCTCACAATATTGCCTAAGCTGGCCTTGAACTCCCTGGCTCTAGTGATCCCTTGCCTAAGCCTCCTGAGCAGCTTGAGTTTTAACTGATTTTTAAAACAGCTGGCTTTTAGGTAACCAGAATCTAGCTTTGTTGTCTCTTCCAAGGCCCAAGAGCACTCAGAATGCACTGAGCAATAGCAGCAGGCCTCCTTTGAGTTCCTATAGCATTCGCTCTTTGGAGATGCAAGCACACAAAGGGTCAGGCCGAGACACAGAGGAAGCACTTTGCAGACTTGGCCTGGCTTCTCAATGCATTGGATCTGGGGGATTTGGGTCTTGCAGAAGATGCATCTTGGCTGTGTGCTTTTTGACCCTGGGCACGGACAGTTAACCTACAGCTGGCCTTTGGGGCCATGGGGCTAACTTAGATCACTGAGCTAGTAGAATGCGCAGGTGCCGAGAGCTACAGGGTTTCATTTCTGGCTGGTCCAAGTAGCTGGATGCACATCTAGGGAATAATGTTTTCTCTTCCATCAGTCTGGTCAGTGGGTTATGCACAGGAATAAGACAGGGGAGAAAGAACCAGTGCTACTTCATAGGCCTAGTGCTAGTCACTCGGGTCTCTCTTTCTCTCTCTCTGTCGCTGTCTCTCTCTCTCTCTCTCTGTCTCTCTCTCTCATGGAAGGGGTATGGAGAATGGGATTCTCATACTTTCCTTCAGCCTCCCCCAGTCTTTATTAACTGTAAGAGTAATATGACCAGGGGCTGGGGGTGTAGCCCAGTGGCAAAGTGCTTACCTAGCACTGTAAGGCCCTGGGCTCAAACTCTAGCTCCCAAAAGAAAAGAAAAGAAAAGAAAAGCAATATTCTTTCAGAACCATCTTCTGTATTCTCTTTCTCCCTTTTCATTTCTCCATCCTCACTCTTCATCTGCAACAGCAAGCAGAAACCCCAAAATGACCCCCAGGATTTGGAGGCAGATTTATTTGCTTCGGTGGGCGCTGATCTGGATCTTTCCCAGAGTATCAGGCCCTGATCTCTGGTGATCTAGGGCTTACATGAAATAAGCCAGCAGAAAGTACAGAGGCAGAATGGCTGGTCACCTGGGATGGGTTTATGCAATGTGCATCACAGTGACCAGCCATTTCTAGGAGACGGAAGCAACCAGACATGGAATAGGAACTATTGTCTGGGCAGCTAAGAAGCCGAAGGATCCTGGCTGGGTGGGAGGCATTTTCTGTTACACGTCTCATTTCCCTGGTCTGCCTTTCTCAGTCTTTTCTCTGAGGGTCCGTTGGGAACTGTCGTCCAACCCAGTTTACCTACCAGCCTGCCAATTCGGCCAAACAGATGTCCCCAGAGGCTGGCCGCACCTCTCTTCTTGCCACCCCACAACCAAGCCCTCAGACTCACTTAGACCACAGTAGGTGGTCTCATACCACTTTGTCCTTACCTCTGGTGGCCTAGCTGCTGACACATTCAAATTCTCCTAATCCCCTGACTCTGGGGAGCCAGCGACATGGATTGTCACATGTCATATTTTACAGAGAAATAGAATTCAGAGGTGTTAATCTGCTTTCCTGGCTGATGCTGGTCAGAGCTTACTGGAGCTGACTATAAAATGGGCATCTGTCTCTCTCTGCCCAACCTGTGCTTGCCTCAGAATCCCCTAAACCTCACATTCACTGGCACGCTCCACGGTAGTGCCATTGGGTCTGGTCTTTCCAAATCTATGCAAACTTTCCATGGTACACACACACACAGACACATACACACACACACACACACACACACACACACACACACACTCTCTCAATCAAACCCAGGAGCATTCTACCACTGAGCTACAACCTAGAACATTAAAATTTTTTCTTTACACTTTGAGACAGAGTCATGCTAAGTTTCCAAGGCTGGACTTGAACTTGTGGTCCTCCTGCATCAGCCTCAGAGGTAGCTAGGAAAACAGAAGTGCATCACTTTGCCTGTCTCACATATATATTTTCTTTTTCTTTTTTTTATTGCAGTTCTGTAACTTTATTTCCAGGTTAGTTCTTGTCCATATTCACGGTTTGGAGATTTTTGCACATGGAAGCAGGGACGTAGGTTACCAAGGTACACAGCTTGTTTGGTGAGTCTTCATCCTCATTCCATTTCCTGGACAACCGTATCCAGCTACGATATGGAACTTTCCTTATTCCTTTGGCCCAGACAGCTTTGTTGAGTCCGGTGTAGATGCGCGCATCCAGAGTTCCCGTCTCCTTCATGGCAAACTTCCGGATCTCCTTAAGGGCCCGAGGGGCGCGCTTCCTGAAGCCCACTCCGTCCATGCGCTTGTGAATGTGGATTGTGCGTTCTCGGGTCACCATCTCATTGGTGGCAGAGCAGCCCTCCCTCTTCTCCCCACCCTTCTTTGCGGGAGCCATCCTGCCGGGCCCAAGCTGGAAAGGAAGAGCTCGCCTCACATATACATTTTCAATGTGCCCTTACATACATTATTTCATTTATTCTTACAATAATCCTAAAATATAGATATATTTCAGTATAAATCCTAAAATGTAGATATAATAAATGTAGAGATTGTCAATATTCCACATTTTCAAAGAGTGAAACTGAGACCCACAGAGGTTAGAGGTTTACACATATTCACCTACCAGGATGAAACAACAGAGTCGGGGCTCCAACCTAGGGCTCCTAAAGCCAAATCTTTTGCTGTTTTCCATGTACAACCCCGAGTTTTGTTCCGCAGGTCCTGGCTTGCTGGTATGGAAAATGTGCCCCTCCCAAGTCTGGGGCTTACAATGACCATGGGGAAGTCGCATGGCATCCTCGGGAGCTGTGACGGGCCCATAGGTAGCAGGACAAACTGCGATGTGCTCAGCCTTTAGGCCCACCCAGGGAAGGCGCCGTCAGGCCTTGGGTGCACCGCCCACAGCTGGTCTGCTTATCATTTTTTCAGGCAGTTAGTCCCCTCCAGTGAAGCAGGACTGGCTATCACAGAAGATAATATAAATGAGGACGACAAAGGAAGCAGGAGTTGAGAGTCACCAAAAATTAGAGAAAAGGAAGTAAAGTACACAGAAAAAATGACTGGGCGATCAGGAGAGGGGTGTATGTGGCAGGATGAAAGGGAAACCCCTACTAGGCTTTCTGTTTTGTGGGGCCAAGAGGGGCATAAGCTCCTCCCGCGGAACCAGTGTTCACTGTCTCTCAGGCCTGGGTCTTCTGGCAGCACAGAACCCTCAGGGTTTGCTTTCGATGGCCAAGGAGATGGACCTGGGTGAGGCTCCAGGAATGTCTGGCCACTGCACAGTGCAGACTTTGTTCATTTTTGCAGCATGGGTATTTCTGATCCGCTGCCAATGCCAACTCTCGGGCTCTGGGCGCAGAAAGAGAAGGTTGTCTGTATTAGGCCGCAGGGGTTGGGCTGGGGGAGGGGAAGAGCCAATACTGCAAAGCACTCATCTGTGTTTGTTGTCTTCCTTCTTGTCTTATTCTGCTTGTTTGTTTGGTCCTTTAGGTTTTACTTTGGTATATCATGATTTTGGCCAAGTGTCAATGACAAACCTGCCTTTGAGACAAGTCTTATTGTGTAACCTAAGCTGCTCTGGAACTCACAGCTCACAAGCGATCCTCCTGCCTTGCCCTCCCAAGGGCTGGGGTGACAGGTGCATGGCTCTTGTGACCCCTCCCATGTGGATTCCCTACCAATCCACATTTTGGTATCTGTATCTTGGTGAAGCGGTAAATCTAATTATCATGCTGCACCTGCTACCCCATGCCCCGAATACAGGAGTGCTTTGTGTAAACTCTCAACCTGCGTATTCATCTCCCTATGGCAAACCATAGCCGGTGCACAGGCAGGAGAGACCACAGCATCTCGCTCTCTTATCCTGAGCCGCATGCTTGGACAGGACAAAGAAAATAACAATTATGTAGATAGGAACCTGAAATTGTTCCACTGCAATCATAAACTGGAGCATGGGCAGTTATAACAAAAGGATTCAGTTTTCCCTCCTTCCTGCATTACATTAAATCCCATTTGGGACGCATGCAACCGGGGAGCTGGAGAGGGCGGTGGGTCTGCAGGGAAGCCAGGCAGCCAGCTTGGGGACAGGGAGCTGACATCAGTGGCAAAGCAGCCTGGAAAAGCTGCAGACTGCCAAACTAGAGTAGAATGCTCTGGAGTAAAGCTCGTCAGTTATTCTCTCCCCCTTCTCAGAGCGCCTTCCTGGGAGCCCTTCCCACTCTTATTTAAAAGTACAAAAAGTGCAGAAGACCACACAAGTGACCAGGAAAACCCTCAGAAGTCTCCTCGCTGCCTGAGAGGCTTGAGCTTCCAGCTGTCTTCTGGCGAGCAACTATGCCTTTCTTTTTCCTTTTTTTCAATCTGGGAAATGAGGGCAAGGCTTATGCCTAAAGGACCACACAAGAATGGCTTAGTTTGCAGAGGAAAATGATGACGGAAGTGGCATTTGCATGTAGCCTGACTAATACACTTTGAAATTCTTTCAGCTCCTGAAATACCTACTATAGATCACGCCTATTCAAAACTCAGCAACAGTATCACTGTAGAATGGGCTTCAGTGCCGGGGGCCACCAGTTACCTGCTCACGGCCGAAGATGGGGACACGGTCATTGAAACGCTGGCTACCAATTCCCCAGGCACTGTGACAGGGCTGAAGGCTGCAACCTTGTACCGAATCACCCTCAGCTCCATCAGTGCTGCTGGGAGAAGCCAGGCCTCAGCAGCAAAGCAGGCAAAGACAGGTAGGTAGCTTGGTGCCCACCTCGGTGACCTGGGCCGCTCGCACTGCTGCTGCCCACATGGAATCACACAGCGCCACAGTCAAGGGCTCAGAATGAAGTCTGTCCAGTGTTCTGCGGCCACTTAGACATGTGAGGAATAGGTGCTGTGCAAATGCCTGGTGCTTTGCTTCAGGAAATAAAGCCCAGTTCTGTGCATCTTTTAAAAAGCATCCCTACACAGGCCAAGGAAGGGTTACAAGTTCGAGTCCAACCTGGCCCACAAAACAAAACAAATCCTATGTCTATGTCTATGTCTACGTCTACATCTACATCTATGTCTATGTCTATGTCTATGTCTATATCTATCTGTATTTGCTTTTAAATCTCTGAAAAGGAGAAAATTTTAATCATATCAAATAAAGAACACAGACATTTGCTGCACAAATGCTATTTAGTGCACATTAACAAACCAAAGCACTGAAGACTCATAATCAATTAATTGAATTGATTGACAAAGTTGAATTGAGGCACATTTCTACAAAGTTACATGCACATTAAAACAGAATCAGGGGGCAGGGGAGATAGCTCAGGGGCACAAGTGCCTGCCTGGCAAGTGCAAGGTCCTGAATTCAATCCTTGGTTCCAAGCAAAAAAAAAAAAAAAAAAGTCCTTATTCCTCCCACTTCTTTATTTCATTACAGGGATATTTTATCTAACTTATGACCAATTTCCAGTTCCAAGTGGTACCTATTACTCAACCCCCCCCCCATTTCTCTGCCACTTTATTTATGATTAATACACATTTAAATAGCAGTTATTTAATGGAATTCTGCCAGGAATCCTTTTAGAAAGCAGATAGTTATTTCACAATATGGATTATCAATCTGAATTTACTTACTGCTAAATATTTGAATTATCCTCCACTGGGCTTTTGTAATGCATTCTTTTGTTTTGTTTTTGCTTCGTTGTCTTTTTAGTGTTGGCTGCACCAATTCTAGAAGTAAGCTCTCCAAGCCCAGATTCAATCCTCGTGCAGTGGGAAGCTGTGTACATGGCAATTGGATTTTCCGTGTCCATTATGCAAGCCAATGGCTTGGGTAGAATCTGGAAAGAGAACACAACAAACACTTCCTTGACCTTCAGCAATTTGGACGCGGGGACTCTGTACACCATAAAGGCCTATGCCTGGAATGCGAATGGAATCCCTGGGGACGACTCCACCTGCAATCAGAGAACAAGTGAGCAATTCTCGACTCAGCCTCAAACAATCTCATTTTTGATTAATGAGGAAATTGTGCATTGCAGCCACCCAGAGCAGCGTGCAGTGATAAGTATAGAGCAGCTGGCAGCAGCTGTGTTTAAATTTATTATAAAGTTATTTATAGCCTTGGCTCTTCCTTCTCAGCAGTTTAAATGCTTACTTCATGGATAAGCAATGCTGTACGAATGCACAGAGAGCCACGCTTTCCCTCTCATCCCCGACTCATCCGCTGCATGAGCATCCACTATCACACAAAAGGAGACAGTCCTGTCGGGTTTACCCTTCAGCCTTGTCCCTTCTTAGGTTCAGGCCAGTAGCCCAGACAAAGAATTGGGCCAACCAAGGATTCCTTTATTCGCAGGCACTTAATGAGCATGTGCCGCTCAAGGCTAGCGCCGCCGACCCAGAGCTATAGCGGCACACAGGGCCCCCTCCTGCCATCCTGGGCTTTGTGCTGGGTGGGAATCAGTGCTTCTGAGCCTCTCTCAAAGGCCTTGACCTAGGCCTAAGGCTGGTGTGGGGCTTTCTGACCCTTCTCCAGCCCATGGCTGAGAAGCCAGGCCATTTGTGCTTTTCCCATCTCAACCCCAGGACACCCAGGACAGGGGCTCCTGCTGCATAACCTGACATCCACACTGAGTGTTGCAGTCAGGCGGACACAGGGAGAGAGTTTTCCTCTCTTGACAAAGTTGTGCACTACAGGCAGTATGGCTTAAATAGATGCCAGAGTCTCACCAAATAGGTGAACCAGATTAGCTATTTTAACCCTTAGGGAGGACAAAGGAAAGGGTGGGAAGAAATCAGAAATGTTTCTTTCAGTTTTCCCTGGGTTGAAAGAATAGAAGCCTCCTTACCAAGGCAGAAGTGTAGGGAGGAAAGAAGAGTTTGCTTCTATGGTATTTCTACAGAGAGAAACCACAGCAGGTAGCTATAGCGATTCCTCATATGGGTGTGATGAGTGAGGATATCTGTGACAAACCAGGTCCGTATCCTCACGTTCTTGCTCTTGTTCTTTCTCTGACTCCCTGTTTGTCTCTGTCTCTGTCTCTCTCTGCCTCTGTCTCTCTCTGTCTGTCTCTGTCTCTCTATGTCTCTGTCTGCTTCTCTGCCTCCCTCCCCTATTTATTTTCCTACAAATATTTGTTGAGAATCTACTTTGGGCTAGGCATAGTTTAACAATAGGAGTACAAATTCAAATCAAGCATGATCCCTATACACCAAGAACTAATTATGCTTAAGGGTGCATAAATCAACAGTTGCAGTGCTGTGTTCCAAGTGCTTTGACGAAGTTGTACAGGCAAAGTGAGATGCAGGTTGCTTCATCGATGGAGGTCAGACGCAGAGCGCCGTCTGGTTCACTGAAGTCTTTCTTTTCTTTTGTTTCTCTGTGCTTTAGAATTTAGGGTTTTGATGTAGCCTCTGTCCTGGTCTGCCAGTGCTGCTGAACAAAGCACCACACATGCCTATAATCCCAGCACTTGGGAGGCCAAGGCAGGAGGATTGTTGGGAGTTTGAGACCAGTCTGGGCTGCAAAGTGAACTCAAGGCCAGCCTGAACTGCATAGTGAGACACTGTCTCAAAAAGACCAAAACAAAACAAAAAGCCAAAGTTGACACAAGTCACAGCTGTGAAACTACATGTCTGAAATCTAGGTGTTGGCAGAAGTGGCCACTTCGAGAGTTGTGGAGGAAGGAACTGCTTCGGCCTTTCTCCTAGACCTGTAGACGACTTTACGTTCACGTGGCATTTCCTCTGTGCTCGTACGTCGGTGCCCAAATTTTTCCATTTTTATGCAGACATCCTATGAGTTACATTTGCCACAACCCCATGTCTAGGTAAGGTCACACTCTAGTGTCCTAAGGGTTAGGATTTCCACATATAAACTTGTGACAGTCTTCCCCTGTTCTACTGATTTTTCCTAGTGCTCCCAGACCCTGTGGGAAAAGCAAGTCATCCTAAAACACTGTCGATCACCCTTGCCAGCCGGGGGCTGAGCATGATCCCAAAGCAGCCCTGCCTCTCAGCAAGCTGACCATATGGTGACTGGAAGAGCTGGCCAAGAAGGCCCAGAAAAGAAATCCACCCGGTGCTTGCCTTTCAGAGAATCGGTTGAGCCCCTCTGTCCTCAGGCAGGCCCTTCCCTGTGCCCTGGCTGTGTCTCTGCTCACAGGCTGCCCAGGCGGCTCCCTGCGGCTGCTGCTTGCTCTTCACTAGAGTGTAGGTTCCGAGGGACACCTGAGGCCAATCTCCTCTCAGCTCGGAGCACTTTTCCTCGAGCTTCTTGTGCTTCTTCTGTGCTCTGGGGCAGGACCTCACTATTTAATCAGGCCTGCCTTGAGCTTGCTATGCAGTCCAGGATGTCCTCAGACTTTCAGATTTCCTGCCTCAGCCTCCCAAATGCTGAGTGGAATTTTGTGTGGAATTACCAAAGTATGCCTGCCACCAAGCACACTGTTGAGTGGGATGACACTGAAGAAAGCCAGACATACTTTATAGAATGAGAAGGAAGTGGTACAAAGGCACGAACACTGCCTTGATAGGTAATCATCGCATGTGATGACTTGAGGTCTTTCTTTCCTTTTCTTTTTCTCTGTCTATGTCTCTCTTTTTTCCTTAAAAAAATTTACAAGAGACTGAACCCAGGACCTCTGCAGTGAGCTACACCTCCAGATCTTTTATTATTTTAATAGGGAGTCATGCTAAGTTGCTAAGTTGCCCAGGCTGCACTTGAATTTGTGATCCTCGGGCCTCAGCCTCTCAAAGGTGCTGAGATTATAGGTGTGTGTCGCCACACCCAGCTCTTCCCTTGCCTCTTTGATTTAGAATGGAGAGTGACTTTGTTCCTCCAGAAGCAATTATGACTTAAAAGCTGTTACAGTAAAGTCTTTGCAGCAGTTAAAAATAAAGAAGGGATAAGTTTAGCCATATTAATCAATAATAGAGAAAATATTTGACTCATAATATAATAACATACTCCCATGGCCCTTTTGGTTTATTGCACTCAGGACCTTGCACTTGCGAGGCAAGCACTGATTCTACTGAGCTATTTCCCCAGCCCATATTTATCCATTTATTTACTTGTTTGTTTTTGTGGTGCTGAGGACCCACCGCAGAGCCCTGTGACACTTGGGCACATACTTTACCAATGGGCTACCTTCATGGCCCCTTTGCTAATGATAATCTTATTTTCTTCTTCAATCAGGTGTTAAATGCTATATTCATTATGCATGCATATGAAATATGTACCTTACACTGATTCTGCTATAGCCATTTTATGGAGGAAAACATAACAAATTGACCAAATGATATGGCCAGAGTCACATAGATTATGATGCGCTTGCATCATTAATGGGAGATGTGTTAGGAGCTCCTAGAGACCCTGCATCCCAGTCTTACAGTCCTATAGTTACCCTATCACAGTATTTACCTGTGGAGCTCAACATTGGTAAGCTAAATCTTGCTTGGGTTCTTCAGCTTGCTACAAAACCTCTATCTTTTTTTCTCAAAACTGTAGGTCCTCATGCCCCTGCCAACATTCGAGTCTCTTTTGACAGTGGGGCTCTCAAGGCATCTGTTTCATGGACACCAACAGAAGGGGCTTTCAACTATACAGTGACGGCTTTCGGCAGCTCTTCCGAGCTTAGCTGCAGCACAGCCGCCAGCTCCTGCAGCATCTCTTCCCTGCAGTGTGGAACTGAGTACCTGGTTTCTGTTTTAGCAAGTAATGACGCAGGGTTTAGCAAGTCCTCCTCAGCAGTGAGCCTAAAGACTGGTACGTAGACAAGAACGATGCCTCTGCTGGGCCAGCAAGGCCAAGGGACAACCATAGGGAAGCAAAACTACCCATAATGCTCCGCCACACTGCAAGCAGTGAAAACTGAAGTTGGGTTCAAACGAAGGTGTTAAGTTGGACATTTTTGTCAGTTTGAATATTGACATGGAAAGTAGATACTGTGTAGTAAAGAGCACACACGCTGCATTGGAAAATTAGGATGTCTGGCTGCTATTCTAGATCTTTCATTCTTTTTCTTTTTCATTTATAAAGTTAAATGCAGCTGGAGTCATATATAGCTTTAACTATACAGTACAGATAGTGGCCTCCTCTTTACCTCATGTTTCACTTTTTAAAGGTAAAGATGGGATAATTCTTGAACTCAAGACCATGTACTTGCCAGGCAGGTGCTTATTCTGCTGAGCTATGTCCCCAGCCCTTCCCACTCCCACTTTTACTCAAGATATAAAGACACACAAATGTGGACATTTACCTCTCTATTTAAAAATATTTATGTATTTTGAGAATTGAAACTAGTGTTTTGTGAAGTCCTACTCTGTCAAAGACATTAATACTTTAATTTTATTTAATTCTATGGCAACTTAATAAAGTGGTCTCTACTATGTCCCTTTTCTGATAAGAAAATTAAAGCTCAGAGAAGCTAAATAATTGTCTCAAGGACATTTCAATAATAAATGAATTCAAGCTCAGATTTACCTGATTTCAATCCTCTAAGCCAAAGAAAATATAATAATGTCTGCTTCATCCAACAGTCAGAATTACATCACTCTAAGTTAAAAGGCTCTGAGCAGGGGGGAAAGAGCCACCACTAAGCTTGTGCACAGAGAGAAACACATACAGAGCTAATGCCCTAGATCCACAGTTTCTTAGTGTTACAATACATTGTGACAATTTGGCTTCTCTTTTGACAACTATAATGGAGTGTGGATCAAGGATAGGATAGCTGAGGACCAAAGAAGAAATAAGAAACACTCTCAAAAGCACAGAGATCTTAAATTAGTTTTTAATGTAAGAGAGAACTACCTGGAGTTCTTAATTCTTGGATGCATTTTAAAAGGATCTGGGGAGCTTTTATAAAATCTTGATACCCAGGTGTCTTACTTTTCTCATTGCTGAGACAAAATACCCAACACCCAGTGCTGAAAGGGGAAAGTCTCATTTAGTTGACAATCTGTAGAGGTTTTGGTCCATAATCAGCTGGCTCTGAGGCAGGGTGGCGTGGCAGACAGGCACAGCAGAAACAGTTCATGATGGCAGAAGGTAGCAAAGCAAGCAAGAGACAAGACAAACTTCTTCCTGTCCCTTATACTGTATCTAGTCTACTGGGATTAGGGCAGGCCCAACCGGTCAGTGGACTGATTTAGTCATCAGCTACCCTTAATCCTAGCACTGCATCATGAATCAATTGCACACTTTAGATTCAGCCACCTCCAAGAAAGCCCCATGTATGACTACATGAGCTTTGTGGGGACATTTAGACACAATCCACAACACTAACACCAGGTCCCACCTAAACTGAACTGGAACTGCTAGGAACAGAGTCTGGACATGTCTAATTTATGAAAAGCTCTCCAGTTGGTTCTAATGTGCGGTCAGTCCCATTGACTAGTCCTCTGTGCTTATCTGTCCAGGAAGTACACTGTAGGGAGTTGTACACAACACAGCCAACCTTTATTGTGAGAACAACCTTGATTTATCAGTAGAAGAATTATGTTTAGAAAGTACTGTGGTTTCCAAAAGCCCAGAAATATGTAATATATTTTAGGGAAATTTCCATTACAGGTGACTAAAATTTCAAATGATACGGTAGGCTGGGAGTATAGTTCAGTGGCGGGGCACTTGAGATGAGTGGAATTGTTGGAAAGGTTAATAAAATGTTAGTAGAGAGTACAGTCAGCAGCTACATTTTTATGTCCAAAATATATAACTTTTGAGTCATTCATTGTTTCACTCACCTCAAGTTGACTCCATTTCTAAATGAGGTCAAGCCTTTCTTTTTCCTTTTTTTTTTTTTTGTCTTTTTGACACAGGGTCTTGCTATGCAGTTCAGGCCGGCCTTGAGCTCACTTTTGTAGCCCAGGCTGATCTCGAACTTGCACTGATCCTCCTGCCTCAGCCTCCCAAGTACTGGGATTAGAGCCATGCACCACCGTGCTTGGCGAGGTCAAGCTTTTCAACAAATACTCTAAGAACAAAATCTCCATGTCTTACAATGACTAAAAATCTCTGACAGCTAATTTTAAATAATATTGCATCCAGTGAAAAATGTGGATAGGTCACTGGAGTTGGTTGCAGTGTTTAGGCCCTATGGCACATGCTTGCTTTTGTAAAGAGAATTTTCTAATGGTTCTGATACATAGCTTTGCATGTCATACATCAAATCAAATCTGTTACAAAACTCAGACTTGCTGATTTGGATCATCTTGAAGTCTTGGATAATTGCAAAGATGCAAAGAAATCTGTTTTAACAGTCTTACAGCTGCTTATTATTCATCATTTTCTAGTTGCTTGTGCACCCGGAAGAGTGACAATCCAAGAAGATCCCCCTGGCCATCTGTCTGTGGCTTGGTCCAATGTTGACCTGGGTGATTACTATGTGGCTTTTGTAAAGAGTGATGACGGCTTGGAAGTACACTGCAACACATCTCTCACCCAGTGCAGCTTCTTATCTGAGTGTGGTTTCACTTATTTCATCAGTGTTTTCGCCTATAACAAGGCAGGACACAGTCCTTTGGGTGAAGTATTCAATTATACCACAGGTGCGTGGAAAGGGGGTTTCAAGTTCACTGAAGTCAGCAGCAGAGAACTAATCATTTCTGCTACTTCCTGCCTCGCTGCCTGGATGTCATTGTAGGGCCAAAAAGACAAAGTGATTTTTTTGTCTCATGAGATTTTCAGACTAAGGAAAGTTGGCTTTGGGGACATGGGCTAAGAAGAATGAAGGGTTAAGAAGTGAAACGAGAAGAAAGAATGTAGTTGTTCAACTCTGTTCTGAAAAACTGGATCTTTCAAAAAGGTCTATTGAGTGTTCAGGGCTATGGTAGATCCTGAGAGGGATGCAAACCCTTTGTTTCGGAGGCTTACTCGTTCCCTGGGACTGGAGAGACAGTTGCAATGGCCAAGATGCACAATTATGTGAGGGCTTTGAATTAGGGCAGGTGGGTTAAACTCTCAATTTGACCACTAACTCATTCAGACAATGGGGATGAAGATGTCCTCCTTGCTACTTAGTACCCTCCACTATAAAATGGGACAAAAATAATAACACGAATGTGAAAAGGTAAACTTGTACATGACAAAACAGAATTCAAAAAAAACTTTTTTTTGCAATAGAACCTCACTATGTAGTCCAGGCTGGCCTTGAACTTATTGTGTAGACCAAGCTGGTTTTGAATTTGCAGTGATTCTCCTGGCTCAGCCTCCAGAGTGCTGGCATTACAGGTGGGCACCACCATGCCCAGCTTCACCTATTTTTATTAGATCACTTTTACTATAACTATCATCATCTGCTAGGTTTGGATCTTGCATTGGCAGGGATTATGCTTTCTTTACCTGTTTGTCATCTTTGTCTATCATGGAGTGATCAGCTTATGAAAGATACTTGAGTTTTGAAGAACAAATATTGCCTTGAAATTAATTATATTTACAAAGAAATAGCTATGTAAAATACTAGCTGGATTATAAAAAATTTTACCAGGCTGAAGGATCCAAATAATTGGGTCTTATGGAATTTGGAGTAAGATGCTATCAACAAGCTCTCAAGAACAGTGTAGAACCTTCTAGAAGGAGTGGCCTTCAATAAGTATTTAAGAATGTAGGTGGCGCAGGGACATCTCAAAGGAACTCCAAGCTGAACTATACATTTATCACTGGAATTCTGAAACCTACTAATACAATCATGTTCCCTCATGTATCCCAGCTTTATCTGGTTTAATGACTAGAAAGACAGATAGGATTAGAAAAATTAGACAAAGGTTGACTGTGTAGGCAGAAGCAGGGAGAGACTCTTAGCTGAGCTTTCATGGCATAAGAGAATGAAGCTGGAGAACAGTTAAACCTCACAGCTTGCGTGTTGGAGTGTCGTGCTGAGGACTCACCCTCTGTGCAGTGAGAACCGTAGCCCATTGGCATGGAGCAGACCTGGAGGAGGTTGGGGCAGAGAGTGGCAGAGGCTGTGGCCATGGGCGGGGTAGGACCCAGTGACCCCTTTGGATGGCACTGCTCTTCTACTGACTTGGGTTCCCTCTGTTTCTACTTTCAGCTCCCTGTTGTCCCCGGGACATTAACCCCGTGTCAGTGTCTAGTGACAGAGTAGAGGTCATGTGGTCTCCTGTCCGTGGCGCCGAACTGTATGAAACCAAAGCTGTGGCTGGGTACAATGTGGTGGAGTGCAATGACACTGCTCCTGCCTGCACCCTCTCGGCTCTGGAGTGCGACACCAAGTACAACGTCACGGTGTATTCATTCAGCGAAGTCCGGGGCAGCAACAGGTCGTGCGCTTCCCGGTTCATCACTACAGGTACCATAGCACCACTAGGCTTATGCGCCCTGGCGTCTCAGTGTCCTCCCCACCTTATGTGCCTCAAGTCCAACACACAGCCAGACTTAGAAAAAGGCTTAATTCCATTAGCTACCCAGTGGGGACCAACAGAGCCCCTCTTGTACTGAAGAGAGGCGGAGGACAAATTGGAAGAAAAAGATGGAAAGAAAGAAAACATAAAGGCATTTGTGGGGAGGGGGAAAGGTTTGCTAGGGACTCTGAGCCATTTGGTTCCTTGTACTTTGTGGGCTAGGGCTAACACCTCACCAAGGCATGCAAGTAATGCTTGTCTTAGTTTCTTTTGCCTTTGAGTGCCAAATTCTCTTACGCATTTTCCAGTTAGTTCAACAATGCAGGAAGCTAATACCCTATGTCAGTGTCAACAGAGTTCTACACCGAGGCTCTGTGGATTTGACTCACAAGCCTGGTATGGTCAAAAATGACGGTGATCTTATTTGGGGGCGGGGGAGGGAGATGAATTTTACATCAAAATGGGACAGATGATTTTTTTGTATGCAAGCTGTTTCAAGTATTAACTTTCAATCTCTTAGCCCCTTGCAGTCCTGAGATAAAAAATATCTCAGAGGATGCGTTCTCTGTGATCAGTGTGCGCTGGCGAGCCACTAATGAGGATGCCACTTACACGGTGACTGCCCAGGGGGAGAAGGGGCGCTACCGCTGCAGCAGCAAGGGAGAGGCCTGCATGATGGGGGGCCTGCCCTGCGGCTCCGTGTTCTCGGTCACCGCTGTGGCAGAAACAGAGGTGGGACAGAGCCTGCCTAGCTACAGTGTCCCCCTGGAAACAGGTACGTAGCAGCTGTCAGCCCGAGCACCGACTTCACCCGGCTCCTAGGAAGCATTTCAGGACATAAACTATTTAATCTACCCTAAGTGTATCAGAAATACAGTAAGCATAGGAGTTTTTCAAAAAGCCCCAGTGTTAGAAAGTAGAACTTTCAATGCTTAGAAGTTCTGTAAAATATCACCAAAAGACTCTGTTATTGTCTTACGTCAGCATCAGAGGAGTAACACACGGCCTCTGAGAAAGCGTTCGTTACAGTGTGTGTTCTTCGGCGATCTGATCCACCAAGCTCGCAAGTAAACTAAATGAGAGGATTTATTATTTGTCCCAATGACTCAACCTGTTCATATCTTCCTCTAAAAAAATGTTTCCAGGGTCCGGCCAGATAGCTCAGCGGACTGCAGCGCCTGCTTAGGCAGAGCATAGGGATTCGGGTTCAATCCCAGCACCCCATGCCATGCTGGCCCCACCCCCGGGGCTTGCTCAGACAGCGACTGAGACTGGGCATGGTGGTGCACGCCTGTAATCACAGCGCTTGGGAGGGTGAAAACAGGAGAATCACTATGAGTTCAATCTATGTAGTGAGACCCTGTATTAAATACATTAAAAAAAAAAAAAAAAAGCTTCCTGCGTTTCAGGTTCCTGATCAGCAAGAGGAAGTTGGAGTCTTCCAGTGTGGTTGCGTTAAATGAGCTAACGCGCAAAGCGTTCAGTGTTGGGCCTGGGAGCAGGGAGAGATTCGCAAGGCTGTTTCCCAGCCTCATGCAGAGAGGGGAGTTAGCAGTTTTGTTTGCACATTATTTTCTTTCATATATAACAATAGACAACATTTTGCGCTATAAAAATTAAAACACCTAAAAAAAAAAAAGCGCAGAATAAAGAAGATGCTAAATACACATAAAGGTTCCAAATACCCTACATTCTGTCTAAAGGGTGCCTAGAGAATTGACATGACTGTGATGCTTAGGGGACTGAGAAATGCAGCTCTCATAGTGGTGATACGCTATGCAATGCTCTGAAAAGGCAAAACACATCATATTGCAAATGCTATAGAATATTATTGGGAGAAATGATTACACAACCGTTGCTTTAAAATTTACCAACTCAAATTGTTGGAGTTGGGGCACAACAAAGGACTTCTTTCCTATTCTGAAAGAAAACAAAACTCTCACATGACTCACAACCTGTTAGTGCACCTGCACCGAGCTCTTGGAGAAAGACTCGCTGTGTGTATCCGGTGTCGCAAGAGGTATCAGAGTCAGGAGCAAAGACAATTTTTAATAACAGTGGATAGTTTGAGAAATTTAGGATATTGGATAAAATACAGGTAAAGTATCATTCCTGGTTGTTCTCCACAGATAATCTTTGGTGACATAAAACCCCGCTTCTTCTCTTTTCTCATTCAAGTGCCGTGCTGTCCAGCTGGTCTGACAATAACTCAGGTCACCCAGTCCGTAGTCAATGTGAGCTGGACTTTTGAAACAGTGGCCCAAACTTATGTGACACTTCTGGAGTCACACATTGGACAGTCCAAGTGTCACACCCATCAGAGCCACTGCCTCCTGGGATGTATCACATGTGGCATCAATTACACGGTGACACTGAAAGCAGTTAGTGCCTCTGGGCTGACTTCAGACTGTGCCTACCGAAGTTATTTCTCCAGTAAGTGAATTCTTAACTCTGGTACTCGGGTACAAGAGATGACTCAGTTATTCAAAGTCCAGGCACAACTTTTCCTTCTTAATCAGAAAGATGCTGCAACTCCATGCCGTTTGCATTATCATTGTATAATACTTTCTAAAATCATTCTAGTTTCCTCTTGACCTTGAACCTGAACTCTTCAGAAGCTTCTGCTGGTAGTTGGTAAATTGCCTCCCCCGGTACAAAGTTCCAGTATTCTTGCTCTGAAGGGATGCTGTATTTTTTATGTAACACAGAGATCTGTAGCACTCAGCCTGGCAGTTTTCAGAGAGCACTGGATCACGCATGCTTCGTGGCTTCCATTGTTTTCTTCTATTACCGTGCTGCCACCTTTCTCTTTCCCAAGCCATTCCAGATCCTTCTACGGTTTCTTATTTCAACAGACTGAGAGAACAAAGGCATCTGTCGTTGACAGTATTGCATTAGGGGAAGAAGTAAGAAGGGTGGAGGTCTAGCAAATAATACTCCTCTCCGGTGACTCTAATCTATTAACTGGCTGCTTGGAGCATTTTTTGAAAAGCTCTTCAAGGTACCTGTCAGGTTGAAGAGGAAAGAGCACAATGATCAGTTTGTTATTTCTGCCTCCGGAAAGGGATGGGAGGACTGAAATTATAATTTTGGCAAGCTGGATATAATAGAGAAAAAGTTTTCATCTGGGAGTCTAAGTTAGAAATGGCTTCTTATAAATTTGGGCTGCCCTATTTTCCACAATTCCATCTCCTCACTGGTAGGAAAAACAGGGACAATAATAGCTTTCTAGCTTATCTTTTGAAGTTGTTTTTGGAATCAAAGTAAGTTATAAGAGTATTCACCATGTGCTGCACATATGTAAGCTGCTTCATATTTTCTTCCGGCGCATTCCATTAAATTTGGTGCCTAAATTCTCACCTTGATATTCAGTTCTGAATAAATGGTCCGTTGCTTATCATTTTTGTTCCATTTTTTGAGACAGGGTCTCCTTGGACTTGTGGTGATCCTCCTGCCTCAGCCCCCAAAGCGCTGGGGTTCAGGTGTGCACCACCCCATTGCTTATCTAGACACCTAATTAAAAAATACATCAAATAATAACTTAAAAATTTGAGAGTATAATAGCTTTTTAAAAAATTATACAACCTCACCACTGCATCCCCACTCGCCCCGCCTCTGCTGTGCCTCTGTGCTAAGGTTTCAACAGACCTCACCAGGATGCCCTCCCTAACGGAACACGCCATGGAAACCATGGTGTTCATGTTTCTCAAATTTTTTGGGGACGAGTGCTACTTAGCAAAGGAGGACCTGAGAGTTCTCATGGAAAAGGAGTTCCCTGGATTTTTGGAAAATCAAAAAGACCCTCTGGCTGTGGACAAAATCATGAAGGACCTGGACCAGTGCTGACATGGCAGAGTGGGCTTCCAGAGCTGCTTTTCACTAATCGCAGGCCTCGCCAATGCATGCAATGATTATTTTGTAGTGCATATGAAACAGAAGAGAAAGAAGTAGGAAGGCATGAATGTTTACTCCGGCCCTGAGGAAAGTCTTCCCAAAGGGTCACTAAGGCATCTGCCCCTTGGTTTCCCCTTGTGTAAAGATGTCATGAGCAGAGCAGGACTCTTAGAAAATGTACACGTAACATCCAGCACTCACTGGACAGAGAATGGAAAGCGCATGAAATGCTACATAAGCTTTTGATTTTTATATTTGTATCCTTGTGCCCTCAATAAAGTTTTTTTTTTAGTTTGAAAAAAATTTAGAAAATAAAAATTATACAATAGCATCTTTATTTTAGTGATTGAGGACCCCACCATTTAGTGCCTTGCTTGATACTTAGCATGGCATTGAATGCTCGACGTACAGTGCCTGCTCACTTATTTATTTTTTTAAAAAAAAAAACTTTATTTATTTACGTTATGGCCAGCTCAGCCTACCCTGGGGGTGGGGCTGGCACAGCATGTGGTGCCGGGGATCAAACCGTGGTCCCTGAGGTTGCCTAAGCTTGACCTAAGCAGGTGCTTTAGACCGCTGAGCTATCTTGCCAGCCCACTTATTTATTTATTATTACTATTATTACTATTTTTCAATGAATTTGGTAGAGGGTCTCACTACACTGCTCAGACTGGTAGTGATTCTCCTGTTTTCAGCCTCCCCAGCACTGGGATTACTGGCATGCACCACCATGCATGGTCTCTGTGGCCAGCTCAGTAGATTGAACCCCAGTCCCAATGCTTGCCTAGGCATGCACTTAGTCTGCTGAGCTATCTCACCGGCCCTATGTTCAAAGTTTTAGAAAAGTACTTGGTCAGCTAGCAGGGATGAAGTGTGGGGGCCAATCAGGAGCCAGCTCAGCAGCATAAGCGCCTGCCTGGCATGTGCACGGTCCTGAGTTCAGTCCCCGGTACCATAAAAAACAAAACCAAAGAATAAAAACAACAATTTCACTTAAAGCCTCACCTCTACCAGGTTGACAAGTGGTGTTAAGGGCAGCAGTGGGAATTTCAGTGGAAGTGTGGGACAATCAGCGTGGTCACTAGCTTATCGTGGAACCCGCTGCTCTGATGGCATCATGCTGCTCAGCTGAGGAAAACTGCTGTTTGTAATTACAGCTGAGTTCAATGAATTATATTTAAACTTAATTCCACTAAGATTAAAAGAAACTGGAACAAGATGAGGGCTCCTGTCAGGATCCCACGCATTTGACTCAGAGTTTGAGTCATGTACAATGCAGTATCTCTGCCATGTGTGCAAGTTTTGAATCACTGTTCTACTAAAAAGTCCCACCCCCCACTACCCTCACTCATGCACGTCTGATTCCATGGCTTAGCCAGGAAAGATCTCAAATCTTGCTCCACTCTGACCAGTAATTAATCACATTATTAGAATACCTTATTTGTATTTCTTCTCCATAAGAACTAAGGCCGTGCTCTGAGGTGGTGGAACAAATGATTCTGCTTGCCTTTGTCCTCCTACAGGTGCCTGCTGCCCATTGGGGGTGAAATTATACAGGTTGGGCCCTAATGGCATCCGGATCCATTGGCAGGTCTCCCGAGGCTTGGCCAATTATAGCACCGACCTCTACGGCTCCAAAGGCATCTTCACATGTGCCCCACGGGCCGGTCTCAGCTTCTGTGATGTCACTGAGATACCTTGTGGAGACGTTTATACCGTGATGGTCTCGCCAGTTGCCCAAACAGGACTGAAGCTTACCTTCTGTCCAAAAAAAATATACTCAGGTAAAACAAGTTAGACCCTTTTACTTAAAGCTAATCTTCAACTCGGATCTATGAATTTAGATGCAGAGTGGCCATACTTATTTACTACATGTGAAATTTCTACATCCTGCAGGGGACACTGAGTTTCTTTGTAACTTTGATGCTTCATTGCTATTTAATTTGGAAATACTCTTCTCCTTTCTTTCCTTTTCTTCCCCTTGAGAAAAGGAACAAATGGTTGCTGCTATTTACCATACAATAGTAAACCAAATTATAAGGAGAGGTTGGAGGGGTTTTTTTTTGTTTGTTTTGTTTTTTCCCCAGTACCGGGCATTGAACTCAGGACCATGTGCTTGCCAGGCAAGCGCTTATTTCTTATTCTACTGAGCTATCTCCCTGGCCCCTAGAGACAGATTTTTAACATAGTCTTGGAGACACTATGGAAAATTAAAACTTAAGAGATTTGTACTTCATTTGCACAGATTGAGAATTATGACTGAGGAAAATTTAGAGGATCAGAAAAACAAGATATAAATCATAAACTAGGTTTGGGAATATGAGTGGGCAGAAGGGCTATGATCACAAAATATGGCTGACAGCAATGCCACCTCATCAGAGCTGGCAAAGAACAGTAGCAACTCTACTCCGTGTTGCATTCCAATACCCTGTGCTACATTGCCATGACTTCCATTTGTTTCTAAAAAGAATGGAGAGGACAAAGCCCTCGAAGTCTGCAGACAAACACAGGAGGAATGAGTGAGTCACACACTTTCACTGATAACCAGAATGCAAAATTGCTAACTATATGTAGGTGACGAGAGGTTCAAAATGGCTTTTGGTGATGAAGCAGGGCCAGCTCCTCCTAGAAGGGTGTTTTCATTGTCCTTGGATGTCATGCTCTGATTCCTTTTTCTTTCATTATCTTGTCTACAAGACAAGCTGTCCCAAAGCACAGCCTGAAAGGAAGAGACAGGAAGATGCTCTTGGGGTGAAGATGAGCTCACAGGAAGAGAAGCGCACTGCTATTACTAACAATTTGTTACCTTTGCATAATATGTCACTACGTATGAAGTGTTTACACATTCTATCTCTCATTGACTGTTCAAAATAACCCAAAGAAGTAGATTCAAAAGATTTTATTGTCTTGGGGCTGGGGATTTGGCTCAGTGGTAGACAATGCTTGCCTAGCCAACTGGAAGCCCTGGGTTCAGTCCTGGGCACCAAAAACAAAAAATAAAAACCTCTCCTAAAAAAAATTTCAACCTAAAGATTTTATTGTCTCTAGTTAATAAATGAGGAACCTTGGACACTAGAGGCTCACCAATCTATACTTGCAACCCTTTTTCTCTTGTCTGGTTGATTTGAGTTCTAAAACTTTTCTAAGTCAGTGGCTTAGAATGTTGCCCAGATTGGCCTCAAACTCCTGGGCTCAAGTGACCCTCCTACCTCCTCCTCCTCCTCCTCCTGAGTAGCATGGACTGCAGGAGTGTGTCTGGCCCCATTGTTTGATTTTTATGCTTCAATATCTTGAAAAGTTTTCTGTTGCTTCACAGGATAAAATCCAAGCCTCTAAGCATAGCACTTAAGGTGTCTCATCCTCTGTCTTCTATCTATACCTGTATCAACCAATACAGTTTTTTTTTCTTTTTGAGACAGGGTCTTGCTATGCAGTTAGGCTAGCCTTAAGCTCATTTTAGTAGCCCAGGCTGGTCTCGAACTTGCACCAATCCTCCTGTCTCAGCCTCCCAAGTGCTGGGATTACAGGCATACACCACCATTCCCAGCTACTATCCAATACAAATTTAACATGAACCATGTATGCAAATTTAAATTTTCTAGCAGGTAAATTAAAAATTAAAAAGAAATAGGTGAAATTAACTTAATACTATATTCTAGTCAAACAAATACACCAAATACATTGTGATATCTACTAGTACACAGGTTAAAATACTTTGCAGTTTTTACGCCAAGTCTTTGAAAACTGTTGCATGTTTCGTACTTATCATACATCTCAGTTCAGACTAGCCCCATTTCCTGGGCTCAGCTGTGTGGGCAAGTGGCCATTGTATTGGACAATAGAATGGTCCCCTCCCCTAGTCTCATGGCATGGAGCCATTCACACACACCCACGCCAGCCACCCATGCAAACCACGTTGCATCGTATTTCTGAGCAGATGCATTACTCTTTCTCTGCCTGGTGCTCTATCCCACTTCTACCAAGCACTCAACCTGCCCCGATGCCCCCTCATTTGTAAAGCCTTCTCTGAGTCTCATAGGCTAACTTAGCCCCCTCCTCCCCACTTACAGCCTCTCAGCGCCCTTATCTTTCCCACAAGATTTATTTTGAATTGAACATATGCCATCTCCCCTAATAAGTGGTTCTCTCTCTGTCAGTAGTTAGCATCTAAATGCAGGCAATGTGTCTATTTGTTTGTTTGTTTGTTTATTTATTTATGGCTCAGCCATAAATAAATTGTTTTAGAAAAAAATATTTAAAAGCCCTGGGATGGGGCTGGCTCAGCATGTGGTGCCAAGCATTGAACTACGGTCATTGTGGTTGCCTAAGCTTGCCTAAGCAGGCGCTTTAGACTACTGAGTCCTCTCTCTGGGCTCATGTATTTTTCATGTAAAAACTAAATAAATGAGTTTATGTGCCAATAATCACACAGCTAAGTGAGTGATGCAAATATTTTGTTTGTATTCTCTAGTTTTGTGGGTTTAGTAAATTTTACTTACAAATTTATCTTTTTTGTATTTTGCAACTTAAATGTTTTGGTTCATTTTGGATGCCAGGTCTTCTTCAAACGGAAGTCACTGGTCAGCAGGACAGTACTGTGGGCTGCCCAGCTGTCTGCACCAGTGTGTGGGTGCTTCATCTGTGGGGGTGTGGCTTTCTTTTTTTCATTTTTTTTTTGGAATTGTGTCATTATGTTTATTTTTTGTGCTACTGGGGATTGGACGCAAGACTTTCTCAATGAGCTACAATCCTGGCCTTTAAGATTTTTTTAAATTTTATTAGATTTTATTTTAAAGAGTAAAAATAGCAGAAACAAAGATAGGAAAACAGTAATAAGCAAGAGTAAATAGTACAGAATTTTCGAAACAAGAAAAATTTAACAATGGTTGTATTACATATTTTCATCATCATCTTTTTCTCATTTTGAAGAAAATGTCTTGGAGTAAACTTTATGTTTCTGAAGCAAGTTTGTTTTAGAAAAAAATATTTAAAAGCAAATGGGTTGTCCTGAACTTCAGGGTGATCCCTTATGCATTTTTTGATTGTGAAAAAATATTTTTCAGTGAAAATGCCCATTTTTTATGAAAACCAGATGCTGCTAGTTGAAAGCAGTACGTGAACCTTTCAGGTGTGCTTGGTCACACAGCACAACGTGCTCTTTTACACTAGAAGCAGA
This sequence comes from Capromys pilorides, assembly GCA_004027915.1. Taxonomy (NCBI): domain Eukaryota; kingdom Metazoa; phylum Chordata; class Mammalia; order Rodentia; family Capromyidae; genus Capromys; species Capromys pilorides. The sequence goes on along the minus strand of PVKN010002253.1, from coordinate 18,508 downwards.
TCTATATCTGTTTTTTAAAAAATGTAGTCAACATATATGAATCTGAAAAAAATTTTGTCAGTAGTTCATAGCAGACATGTTGAACCAAAGTGATTGTAAAAATATAAAATAATATGAGCAAAATTTGCACTACTTCAAATTTGATCATCTAGTGAGATTCCCATTCATACAAAGTTTTCAGCATTGTGTTCTTCTTGCAATCATAGTTTACTTTTATTAAAGATTCAAAACCAAGAATAGTTAAAACAAACTTTCCTTTGTAATTAAAGACCACAATTCAACCCTTAGCAAGTCATCCCACTGGTAGACACCTCGGTGGGTTGGCACCCTGATGCCCTCTGTTGGGGTGCCATCCCCAGCCTGCAGTCGTTGCATCTTAGTGAGGATTAAGCATCTAGACTCAAGTTTGGAATTCACCATTGCTTGGTCTCCAAGGTAAAAATCATGACTTTGCAAGAAGCGTTTCTGTCTGTTTCAGTGTCAGTGAATAGTGATTTACTATTCAATTTCAGTGAACGTTGGCTGAGCGCATTGTGCTGGTGCTATCTTCACAGCATTACACATATTAATCCTTGTAAGCCTTATAACAAACATAGGAGGGGACATTCTTACAGCTTGACAGATAAACTGAGGCACAGTGAAGTGACATGTTCAAGGTCGTACTGCTAATAGGTAGCTCCTTTTATCACACAACATTCTTATTCATTCAGTGCTTCATTTTCCTTTTATTTTCTAAATTATATCTTTACCATTTTAATCCATCAATAAATATATTTTCAGTACTTGCATTTTTTTCTTTATTACAGTAACCTGCTCTGGAAGTACCCTTGGAATGGGTAAGTCGTGTTTTTCATGGATAAGGTAGAAGGGACTTTTTGTGGTTGCATTCTGGCGTGACTTATTGAAGTCAGGTTGCACACTGATTCTACATTTAGCAAAGCAGAGGATTTCTTTCTTTGATGTAAGGGCATACCCATCCCATACCTTTTTCTCCTCTCTCCTAGTGACATCCTCAGATTACACTGATTGATATGAATTCCTTGGGACTCTGAAGTTTTTTCAGTATTCACGGGTCCTACAGAAAAAAGATGTAAATATTTTTCAGAGGAGGCATTCCTTAATCCCTACTACTTCGGAAGGTTGTTTTTAACTTTGTAGAGTTTAAAATTAACCAATGCCTGGGTTCTGGAAAAATCTCATTAACTGTTCCAGGGTAAAGGCATCAGGACTTTTCTGTTTTGCAGTTCTGAGGACTGGGCTCTGGCTTACCCTACCATGGAGCTACATTTCTAGCCCCTTTAAACTTTTATTTTGAGACAGACTCTCACTAAATTTTCCAGGCTGGACACAAACCAAATTGTTGAGCATCTTGCCTCAGCTTACCAGAATGCCAGGGTTACAGGCATGTGTCACCATGCCTCACCAAGACTCAGGACTCTTTTCTTATCTCTCTTTATTTACTTATTGTTTAAATGTATTTGGTATAAGATCTCACTATGCAGCTCAGATTCACAGTCTCCTGTCTTCAGCCTCCCCAGCACTGGGATTACATGGGGCTCAGTGGCTGGCTCAGCATGCCCGGGGCTGGGGTCAGTGCATTATGTGGTGCGAGGGATCAAACTCTGGTCCCTGTGCTTGCCTTAAGCAGTTGCTTAGTCCACTGAGCTATCTCACAGGGCTCTAAGAATCAGAATTCTTCAAAGCTTCTCAGATGATGTCACGAGGCTGAGTACTATAGAGTAGGACTTCTGAAACATTTTGTGCCTCCAAAGCCATCAGGCTGCATTGAAGCTGGATTCTATTTGGGCAGGAGTGGCAAGGCGTTAGAATGTATCTTCAGCAAGGTCCCAGCAGTCCCGCTGATGTATGCACTGCTGATCTGACCAGGCTTTCAGCAGTCTGGGCCTAGAGCGCACCTGTGAATGTGCCAAGAGCAATGCTGGTTGCTTCTGTTTTGTATTGTGTATGTGCCCCAGGGCAAGGGAAGCAGGAGGGAGTGAAAATCACTCTCAGTGCCCACTCTGTTGTGCTCAGGCTGCTCCTGCTGGCTCTTTTGGTTGCCCCCAGGGAGGTTACTCCTGGGCTGGGCAGTGGAGAGGACCAAAGAGGTAGCTATGCACTTCATGAGAAATTCCTGTCGTGCTCCTCCAGGGAACAGCGTGGTTTGAAGCCTTACAGGAGCCCCGGAAAATATAATCGAGCCCCAATACAGAGCCCCTATGCTCCCAGGCAGCCAAGGCTGACCTCAGAGGGTGATGAAGCCTTCCCTAACTGCCAGCCTCTATGTGGGGCCAGCTCCCACTCAGGGGCAACTCCCACTGACAGGGCCAGGTCTGGAGTCCATGCCCACTGCCTGGGCCCTGCCTGGGCCCTGCCTGGGCTCATTTCCTCTCCATCCGTTGCTGCTCTAAACACAGCAGGGCACACACTTTCCAATTTCTGCCCTAACCCTCCTCCCCCTACAAGTCTAAAATAAGCACAATCCCCATTAATGTTTCAAGAGGTTTTGTTTCCTGTGACTACAGGAAAACAGACATGGCTTAGTGAAAACAAACCGAGGAAACTTCTAATTATATTAAAAATTACTTTAGGAGCTCGAGTTGTGCTTACCAATAGAACTCCTGCTCAGTATGTGCAAGGTTCTGTTTGAGTCCCAGTATTACTGCCACCAATAGAAAAGAGTTACTTTTATTTTATTATTATTATTTTTTTCTTTCTGTATTTAGGACTAGGTCTACAGGGTCTCACTACATAAATCTACCCATAGTGGTTCTCCTGTTTTCAGCCTCCCAAAGGGCTAGGATTACAGGCGCGTGCCACAACGCCCAGTCTCAATCATGGTTGCAGCACGCCCTGTGGGCAGGGCTAGCACAGTACACCAGGGGTCCCACCCCAGCTGCTGCACTCTGCCTAAGCAGGTGCTTTGGTTCGCTGAGCTATCAGGCCAGACCAAGAGTTACTTTTAAAAACCTCCCACAGTTCTGGTGACCATGAGTCCTTATGATCAGGGAAATGTACACAGACTTACATGTGTGGTCTTAGAACCTGTTTCAGTATTACATTTGTTTTATCTTATAGTACTAGGATTAAACCCAGGGATATTGTATCCCTGAGGTAGATTCTCAGCACTTTTATATCTCAATTTTGAAAGAAGATCTTGCTAAGGTGCCTAGAGTAGGCTTGAACTTGTGATCCTGCTGCCTCAGCCTCCTGAGTAGCTTGGATTACAGATCTGCACCACCTGGTCCATTTTATGGTTGTGTTAAATGTGTCTTCCTCAGAGTTAAAGCAAAAAGGTAGAAATGGCTTGAGGGCCTTCAGCAACAGAGGGGTGGTATGTTACCTATTGATCTCCTTTTTTTGTTAGAAGAGTTTCAGTGCTTAAAAAAATAAAAATAACACTAAACAAGCAAGAAACCCATTGTTCCTTGAGCTTGCTACTTAACTGCATCACCTGAGAGCTTGCTAAAAAGGTTCCATCTCAGGCCCTTGCCCGACCTACTAAATCCTCAAGTGATTTATGTGCTCAACTGTGAAAAGCCCTGTTTAGGGAGAGCTTCTCAAACTCTGGTGTATAGCAGAAGGCTCTGAAAGTGTATTAAAGGATGCAGAGGCCCAGGCCACATCCTGCTGAAGTGCTTCTGCATCTTTCTGTCAGGTTTGTCAGCGGTTCTGAGGTAGAACACGTTTGAGAAGTGTCTGCCTCAGATCACCATTTCCCCTATTCTGTCTTTCTGGGCTGCAGCTTATCCTGGTTCTTCCTGTCCTTAGTCAACCTCTGGCAAAGGAAATGCTTAAAGAAATCCTGCATGATTCTCAAAAATGGAGTAAGCCAGGTCATGTGAGGGTCTCCTCTGTCGTACAGACATCATTATACATGGGAGGAAGCTCTAAACTGTTGTTTCCAATTTTAGCATCTCCTTCCTGTACATAGCACAAGTCAAAACAGGACCCGGCTAAGGTGGAACCTAAGGCTCTGCTCGGGCACCTTGGAATCCTGCTGGCTTAAGACTTTTGGTTTTCCCGGACTGTTGGATTATCCTAAACTTGCTACCTGTGTGAACAGTCTTTCTAAGAACCAGATCTGGATTCAAATCTTAAGGAAATCATTTCCCCTTAGTTAAATTGTCCCAATTCTAAGCCTTGGTTTGCTCATCTCAAGGTTGGAATAATAATCACTTCATAAAATGTAATGAGGTCTAAATGGACACAATGACAGGCCCATGTAAGTAGTAAATTTGCTGTAAATAGAAGTTATTAGTACAGGATAAATTTAATTTTATATCATACTCATATACCATTTATTAACATTTTAACAGGCTACTTCTAGCTAAGGTATTTACATTTTTCACCTCAACTTCAATAATACCACAATTTATTACTTCTCAAATTGTGATCCTTGGGCCAACAAGATCAGCATCATTTGGGAAGCACTTAGAAATGCAATGTCTTCCAGGTGTGGCAGTGCATGCCTGTAATCCCAGAACTCTGGAGGCTAGTGCAGGAAGATAGCCATGAGTTCAAGGCCAGCATAACAAAACCCTGTCTTATAAAAGTGCAATTTCTGAGACTGCATCAAAGCCCTACTGCTGCCTCAGAAATTCTGGAGATGGCCTCATTGTCTTGGTTTGAACAAGTCCTCCAAGTGATTCCAGCACATACTACAGTTTAACTACCTTACTAATCCAGGATGCTGCTGGAGATTTGATGCAGGCTGTAAGGAAGGGGAAAACAATCTATATGAGGTGATGAGTGGAGGGCTATGTGCCTGATTTCGCTCCATGCGGCATCCATCACCTTCAGTGTCCAGTCTGTTTCTTATCTGCACATGCCAGGGAACTTTGAGGAAATTTCCTTAGCAGACAAACAGCTTTACGCTTCTCCTCCACAACTTCCTGAATCAACGGAAGGTTGGCAGTCCATGAGGCACACAGCAAGTGGCCCTGGGCGTGGAAAGGGAAGTTTCTTGTCCTGAGTCAGTGGTCAGAGTTCAGATGCTCTTTAGGAGGACACGTTTCATGAAGCAGGAGAGAGATAGACCTGGCTAGTTGGACACTGCCGGTCAGTTTGGACAGCTGCCGGTCAGTTTGGACAGCTGCATTTTGTCCAGTTCAGATCACCTCAGTTTCCTCGTAACTTGTGAAAGTGCTGTATTTCAAACCAGCACACTAATAAACTCGGGGTGACATTTCTGCTTTTCAGTTTAAGAAAATGTCTGCCTACACAGCTCACCTGGCCCCCTCTTCCTTCTCTCGCCTTTCCAGTGATTTACAGAGGGAAGAGCAATGCCAAATGACACCACAAGTCCCAGATAAAAACAGACTTGGCCAAGTAAGTAGTGGTGATGTAATCTGATTTTGTGTGACTGCACAGAAAAATTTTGTTTTTGTTTAAAACGTTCTTCCCATTTCTTTCACAGGCCTGTTCCAATTATTAGTGAGTAGAGATGGAAAACATCTATTAGAATATAAATACCCCTCTAAGATTGCAAAGACCTCTTTGTTCTTGAGGAAAGCAACTGAGTGTCGCTCCTGAGGGCGAGGTCAGCCATGTCATCACCTGCCCAGTTCCAGCTAAGCTGCAGAGAAGACTAGAGAAATGGATCCAGGAAGTCCTCTGAGAGAAAGCACCGTCAGAGCCCTGGAAGCAGAAAAACTCTGCTTAGCAGAAATGCTGAGGTTTCACATCCAGGGACACTGCAGACTCCCGCAGTCCACTTTTCATGAACACGGGCACTTGCTGTGCAGCCTGCAAGCCGCCCAAGGCTGGAGATAGGCACTACAGAGAAGTCAAACCAACCCCAGGAGGGCAGCTCAGCCTACCCTCTGCCAGGGCTGCAGCCTGGGTCAGACAACAGCAGCTAAGGGGTGACCTGTGGTAACAAATGCCCCTTTGGAGCAAGGGGGGGTGGCAAGCTGAGCTGCCTGCAAGGTTTGTGGAGCTGAAGCGTCACATGATTTGATATCTAAGGGAGTGTCTGGGCTGGCTTTGCTAGAAGGATTGCAGTTCTGCTTTCCATGTGAGCAAAATGCCAGATGGAGGGACAGCCAAGGTTGGCCTTCAGTTGTAACAGACTGTCAGAGACACATCCTTCTGGGGGGAGGGACATGAATCTTGGCTGTGTCCACACTTCCCTACTTACACCATACTGCTCTTTTCATCTTTGGAGAAGAAAGGCAATGGTATGTAACAAATCTGAGGCTGGGAAGATAGCTCAGCAGAATAAGAGCTTGCCTGGCAAGCGCAAGGCACTGAGTTTAATCCCTGGTTCTGCAAAAACAAAACAAAAAAACAGACATCTGTTATACCTAGAAAAATGTTTATCCTTCTAATGCCAGGAATCTAATTAAAAATACTTTGAGTAGGACTTTTGTTGCTGCCGGGTGAGAAGCAGAGCATGAAGCTAGGTTGGAGGTTAGCATGAAAGGAAGGCCAAATGTCCCTTCTTATGTTTCCTTTCCTTTTCCAAGATAACCCATTGAACTGTTCTCCAGGCAAGAAGGGGATGGATGTGTCACTGGTAGATTTTCTCCAGAACATTTGCACTTGGAAGGGTGACAAATCAAAGACACTGAGCCCTAAGCGTGGAGTTTGATGCACCCAAGAGCATACACAGAGGAAAGCTGTGTTTCACTCACTTTTATTCCTAAGCATTCAGACTGGGGAGATAGCTTGGTAATCTAAATGCCTGTCTGTCAAGTGTAAGGAGGCAGGTTCGATCGCTGGCACTGCATGCCCAGTGCCAATTGTGAGACCCTGTACCAAACAAATATATTAATTGAAAGATTTTTGGGGGCCTATGGCTTAACTCAGTTGTTTAAGTGCCTGTTCAGGCAAATGCAGTCAGTCGCAGGGGACTGGGGTTCAATCCCCAGCTCCACAAGCCTTACCTGGCCTGCTGCTAAGGCAGCCTGAGCCAGCCAGCCCCCCAACCAAAAAAAAAAGTCCTTCTATTCCTGAGCATCAATGAGTAAACAGGAGTTTGGTTGGGCTAGATGCAGCATCACTCAGGAGAACAGATTACTCATGCAGACTCCTGAGCAGCATCCTTAGAGACTGAAAAGAATGGAAAACAACTTAAAGTAGGCTTAAGGAAGGACAAGCTCCAGCTTCTGTTCCCATATAAGCCTCAAGCAAAAAAATCTATTCACACCCGTTTGATCCTGGTATTGGATAAAAAATCTATTCATGCCTATTTTATGCCCTCCTCCCTTCCCTTTTTGAGATATGCAGTTCAGGCTGGCCTTGAGCTCACTTTGTAGCCCAGGCTGGGACTCAAATTCACAACAGGACCTCAGCCTCCTGAGTGCTGGGATTATAAGCATGCAGCACCACACCCAGCTTATGGCTTTTATTCTCTATTCTCCTTTTCTTGGCTGAAAATTGCATGTCATCCCACAAATTGCTCCACTGCTTCCTCTGCGGGCCTTGTTTGCTCCTGTTCTACTCTAGCACTAGCTGTACATCTTTGGCCATTAGTTTAGCTGCATTAAATCTGTTTCCTCACCTATAGGGACTGCTGTGAGGATCAAGGAGATAACCCAGCTTGCACGGTGATGGCAAGTAATAAACAGTAAGTACTAGGCATTATTAGCAACAGTAGTCACTAACCACTTCCACTGTGACGAAACTGAAACTTTAGAAGTAGTATTTCCTTGAAAACCCCTCTGAGAATGTCTACTTTTTGCCAGTGTACCTGATGGACTTGTCATAGGGCTACCAGCAACGAAACTGATCTAACTGATGAGTGATATACTTCTAAGCCTCCAAATAACTCTCTCAATAGATCTTTGCTTCAGCTAAGTTTGAGCTCAAATCACCTTCTCTGTTAATTGTCTTTCAACAATAATTTTGAATCCTAGAGCACTGATAGCCCCTTGCAACGTTTGTTGCACACACTTATTAAATGATAGTTTTATTGGCTTATATTGTATCCTCAAGGCGCTCACCTTTAAAACCGATGTTTGACCACTACCACATGCCAAGAATTGGGCTCTTCTATTAATTAGATCATGAATTCTTCAGGGGAAAACAGGTTTCTCATTTCTTTGGGTTTCTCAAAAGCTTAGCCCACAATTCTGTACGAATTGGTACTTCCTAGTTCTACACGATTACTGTGTTTCTGGAAAAAGAGTAAAAGAAACTTCTAGTGAGAAAGTAACTTTTTTCATCCAGTAGTTAGGTGCCTCCTGAGGGAAGTCTATTATGAATGCTTCGCAAAGCGTTCTTCTGTAAGCGAAGGCTCCTGGCTTTCTCACGCATGTGTAAATTCTTTAGTCCAGCGCGTCCCCAGAACCGTCAAAGCCCAGCCTCGGCGCCCTGCCGCAAGAGGGCGCCCGAATTTCCACGAGCAGCCCGCACGCACTGCGCAGCCTCCGTCCGGGCGTGGGCGGCAACCCCAGCGGACGCCCCTGACGTCACGGGGGCGAGGTCGGAGGGGGCGGGGCCAGCGAGCGCCACTTTCTGGGCCAAAGTAGTTGCGAGTGGGCGGCGGCGGTGGCTACCTTCTCCAGCGCTGGGAAGATGGCGCCGCCGGTGACGGAGCGGGGACTGAAGAACGTGGTGTGGCAGAGTGAGTGCGGTGGGGTGAGGGGCCGAGAGGAAGGGCAGGAGGCCGCCGCGCCGGGCCTTGTTTTCGGGTGTCGGCCCAGCAGCCGCTGGGGGCCGCCGCGGCACTTGTGGCTTCGGGACCTGCGCCCCTGCGTGACTTCCTCCCGCTTGCTCTCCTGCGCGGCCGCGCTTGTCGGTGGCCGCAAGCCGGGCCGGGCGCCACCCCACGGAGCGCTGGTGCTGGCGCTGGCCTCGGGCACCCGCGCGCCCCGCCGGCTGGGACGTCGCCCGCCCGGGACACAGTGCGCTTTGTGCGCCTCTGCCGGCGCCCGCCGCCTCCTCTGCACACTGGCGTCCCAGAGCCTGTTTATTCGCCTATCAAGGAGCATTGTACTGCCCTCCTCTTAGTGTCTTTTTTAAAAGGCTTCACTGTTAAACAGACCCAATTCTTCCATTATTCCTACGAAGCTTACTTGCTAGAAAGTTGTGGCGAGGGGACCATTTTAACGGTGCCGTCTCTGGCCGTGACAGCTCTGGGCATAGCTGCAGCAGCCAAGCCACCTGTCACCTTTCCCTGACATTCGGACCACTCCCTGCTGAAAGATCACAGCGCTTATGGGTTATTGATGTTCTGCCATGTCCGTCACTGCTTCAATAAAAATTACTCCAGATCTAGGCCTGGCATTCGGGACGGAGTGAAACCGCCCCACTGGAAGAACCGACACTGTGTTTGGAATTGCTGTGTTGAAAGTAATTATGGCCTAGTAGTGGAAAAGGAATAACATCTAATTGGTATTTTTCACTCCAAAACTTGTTGAACAAAAACCAGAAGTTATTTAGTTAACATTGTTAAAGAATTATGGAGTTCCCGTGCATAAAATTAAAAATTCAAATTAGTAGTTGGGGTAGTAGTTAACATGTAGCAAACATTAAGTAGAATGAGTATTGTATAGATAAATGAAAAAACGAAAGAAATGTCAAATTATCCCTTTAAAAATAATTTTAAGGTCCACATTTTGTTTTTTAAGATTAAAGTGGTTGGTGTTTTAAAATAACACTGTTAGCATAGAATTTATATCGTCTCAAACTTATTGTTTATAGTCTCACTGTACAGTGTTACTAGGCTGGCCTTGAACTTGTGATCCTTCTACCTTCCTAGTACCTGGAGTTATAGGCCATGGTTTTCCTGTGTTTAAAATAAGAGTTGGCATATGAATACATTGGTATGAAAATTGATAGCAAATTGTGTTGTGTAAGTAATTTCCAGGATACACATGGTACTTTTTACATTAACATTTATGAGGGGGAAAAAAGGTTGACAGTAATGCCAGTCTTAATAGCATGGAAACCTGGCGAGAGTGAGAGTGGACAAATAATAAAATCCCACCTTGTGCTGCTGTTTTGAGGTAACCCGTCCAGATGGAGTGTAGGCCAGGGACAGACTGGAAAGGAAAAAGTTGTAAAATGGTTCTTTGAAGCTTTGTGTAAATAGATAACCAAAAAACAAGGTAACAGTAATTCAGCATTTATTGAATAAAGCATATATAGTGAGTAAAGGAGGCCCCTGAGTTCTGTTAGCAGAGTAAGAATCTGAAGGAAATAGAAAAGGGATCTCCTGAGATAACAGAGTCATGTGTTGCTGGGTTGAAGATACAATAGTTAGGTGAAAATAGCTAATTTAAGAACCTTTACTCAGTGTAAGTAGAAAGAATAGAGGGAATAGAGCTACTGTATTTTGTCTTGAATATTTACATGTGCCAAACACTCTTTATATACATTAAACTTCATGATAATTAGTATCTGTTTCACACATACTTGAAATTGATAAAGTTGTGGTATAACATTATTCAGATAACCAAAAAGCGGAATAACTCAAAATGAGAAACCACTTAGCTTAGCTTCAACAGATTAACACTTTCATAGTGGCTTCTCATTTTGAGTCATCAGGGGCTGATGAATGAATTAAAACGGTAAGAAGAAACCAAATGCTGCTAACATCACTGGATCCTGAAAACATTATGCTAGTAGTAGAGGCTGCAAAGGAATACATTTTATGACTCCATTTATATGAAATGTCCAGAATAAACAAAGCAGAAAAAAGTGAATGCTTGGATCTGGAGGAGAGATCAGAGCAATTGCGTTTCTTTGAAAGTAATGAAGATATTTTCAAAATCATTGTGGTAATATGAAAGATATATGGCTTTGTGAATATAGTGGAAATCATTGAGTTGTAAATTTTAAGTAGGAGAATTGTATGCTATGCAAACTATCTTGATAATGCTATTAAAGTAAACTTTGAAGACAGCTTTTTAATTGTGATCTAGAAATTACACCCACTGTTCGTTTTTTTTTACTACAGGGTTCGCGTGTGACCTGTGGATAGCTTCCCACTTTATAAACTGTAGTGCAGTGTCTCATGGTACCTTCCTAACTGAGCCTCCAAGCTTCTGCTTCTTCCCATTCCAGCCAATCTGGCAAATATTTACCAGAATACTTTTCCTATAATAGTACATGCTGGGATAGTGTGCTTCTTTTGCGTAAAGACCTACAGAGACCTCTGTCTAAAGTGAACTTCAGTTTTCTGTGAAAGACCTACAGCCTGGCCCCAGTCTGCCTTGTTATTCTTACCTTCTTTCATCTGCATAATCTTTTTTTTTTTTCACCTGCATAATCTTGTTTTTTATTCTTGTCGGTGTTGTTTACTTTTCTTGAAATCTTTCATCTCATTCCTCTGTCTAGATGCTTCGCTTTCTGTTTTTCACCTGTTGCATTTTTAGCTACACTTTAGGTGTTAGCGTAAATAAATGGATTAATTCTTTCATAGTGGCTTCTAATTTTTACCTAGCCTCTTAGGTTCTGTAGCACCTCATTTGCTCTTCTTGAATGGCTTTTCTCACTAAATATGTTTGTATTAACTGCCTGTCAGGATAAATTTCTTAAAGGTAGGTACATTGTTGTGTCTGACAAGGCTTTAAATTCCTAACAGGACTAGAACAGTGGTGGCAACCTATGGCCTGTGTGTTGTTTTTCTTAAAACAAAAAGATGTCAATGTGTGAGTTATTTTTTCTAAAATAAAATTACTGATATTTAGACTTAATCACAGTGTTGGTGCTTTGAGATAGTAAATGGGTTTGGGATTGCAGTTTGGGACCCTGTAAGGTTCAACTAGGTTCACTGCCCTTGGGGGTGTGAAGGGTAGCAGCGCTTTCTAAAACAGTTTTCTCAGTTTTATAATTTTCTCCTACTTCTTGCAACCCCATCTGTTCAATATTATTGAACACCTAGAGGAATACATCAGTAGGAGACAGACAAGGCCCTGCCTCCTTCAAGTTTAAATTCAAATGGGGAGTAATAGAAAATTAACATGTAAACAATAAACATGGCTATTTCAGTCAGTGATAAGGAGGGAAGAGAAGCTCCTCCAAATATGTGGATTAGGAAAGGTTCCTTTGAGTTATGACCTAGCACTTGAGAAGGAGTGAGCCTTCAGGGACTACCTGGGCACCCCCACCCCCAACAGCCTGTCTTCTAATTCAAGTCCATCTTGTACCTCAGTCTCTCCAGTGCTGGGATTGCAGCCGTGTGCCACCACACCTGGCTTGAAAACTTTTCTTAAGTTAGATTTTATTGATACATTTTAGATATATGTAATGATCACATTGATTGTAGAGAATTTGACCTATACATGATATACCTTGGGTTTTTCCCATTTCCCTGCCCTCCCTTCAACTCTTCCTCTCCATTTACAGATCTTTGTTTCCATGGAAAACCTCTTTAAAAAACACTACTGTAGTATTTTGAGTATAACACACAAGATTTGTTTATAAAACTAATCCCCATATTTAAAATTAGTGAAGGTTTCTGTAGCAATTTGGTATTTTTTGCTATAGGGAAATGGTAAGAAAAATAACATAAGAGATTGTAAATAAAAACTGGATAAACTTTATTTTAAAAACAAACATGATTAGGCAAGTGTGGAGCCTGGGGTTCATCCCTGGCACCACATGCTGCGCTGGCCCCATGACTGAGTCTGGACGTGGTGATGCATGCCTGTACTCCCAGCCCTAGGGAGGCTGAAAACAGAAGGATCACTATGCGTCTGAGCTGGATAGTGAAACCCTGCACAACATACCTAAATAAATAAATAAATAAATAAAACAGTAAGTAGCCAGAAAGCAAATTCAAAAAATCGAAGGCATTTATATCCTTATTCATAATCTCATTCAGTTTATGTCCTTCCATCTGTAACCAGTAGCCTAATGTAATATCTAATTTGTATTGTTGAGTATTTTAAAGGAATTGTTAGAGCATATAAACCTAGTTAATTACAAACTTTTTAAAATAAAAGTAATTAGAATGTTTATTTGAACCCATTCTTTATATATTAAGTTATAAGCTTTTTCCTTTTTTTTTTTTTTTTCCACATTTTTTCTCCTGATCCTTACATTGAGCTCAACTTTCATTGGTATTATGTATCATTCTGTGTCTTTCTTTTGTCCCCCTAAAGTACTAAATGGAATGCCGTCCCTCATGTCTGGAGGCAGGTGCTCTACCACTGAGCTACATCCTCAACTCTTTTTATTTTATTTTATTTATTTTACTTTATTTTAATTTTAATTTTATTGTAAGAACACGGTTTGCCTGAATCACCAAGGGTGACTTTGAACCTTCCTGCCTCAGCCTCAAGAACCTGGGATCATAGGCTTGTGCTACCTCGCCCAGCTATGTGTCCTTTTTCTTTCTTTCTTTCTTTCTTTTTTTTGACAACTAAATGTTGGAACAATATTTTCACTGTTCCTTCAAAATTGGTGTGTGTGTGTGTGTGTTACTGAGGATTAACTAGAAGATCTCTGTGCTCTGCTAGATCCTCATCTTTCAGGTACATTTTTCTTTTTTTAAACTATAAGACAAGGTCTTGCTAACCCCTTACTTACTTGCTCTGGTTGGGCTTGAATTTGCAGTTCATCTGCCTCAGTCCTCCAGAGTGCTGGGATTATAGGCTTGTGCTTCTACACCCAGCTGTAATTAACAGTTTAAGCTACTTTCTAGAACCTTGATGTGGCAGAAAATTTTGATGACAGACAAGAATAATCCTTCTCCCAGCCTTTCTCTCCAGAAACACTTAATGGTTTTTAAATAAATTCTTCAAGTTTTCTGAAAATATAGGCTTGCATGGAGAATCATTTTGTTTTGGTTTGGGTTGAGTCAGTTATCTTTGTTCTGTGTCTTCATTCTGGTCACTTCTTCTTTTAAATTTATTTTGTTGAGTAATTTATTTTTAGATTTTTACAGGCATTTATTCACTTTCCATCAGTGTTTATTGAATATCTAGCCTATTCTTTGCTCGTTTGGAATTCATAATAAGGTGAGATGGGTGTGCAAGTGCTAAATGCTGAGTTAGCACTGTAAAAATTTTTATGGTAGAAGAAAAAAAAAAATATTTCCTCTCTGGGAGTAGGAAAGAGAAGACTCAAAAGAGCATTTAAGGTGGCTCTTGAAAGACAGTAGTATTTTGCCAAGCAGAAGGACATCTGCGCCAAACCCTGAAGGTGACAAAATATGTGACTTTATTTTATTTTTTATTTTTTAAATTTTTTAAATTTTTTTTGCAGGACCGGAGTTTGAACTCACGTCCTTGCACTTGTCAGGCAGGCACTTATGCCACAGAGCTGTCTCCCCAGCCCCTAAATATGTGACTTTATAAAGAAGGAGCCAGGTAAAAGGGCTAGGGACAGTTCCTTTCAATTGAGTGCAGAGTAATGGTGCTAGGGGTGGTGGAGCCAGTTATGAGGGCCCTGAGTGCTGTGCTAAGCGGCGTGGACGTTCTAGGCAATGGAGAAGCATTGCAGATGATTGCTTCCCCTCGTGCTCAAATAGTGGTGCCAGCGTTTTTGGCACTTTATTAATGCCATAAGAAACGCAATTTTCTTGTTTCTGTTTTGAAGGGAAATGGCTCTAGTATTTGCTTCAGCAGCACACATACTAAAACTGGAATTATGCAGCGATTAGCATGCCCCTGTGCAAGGATGAGGTGACTTAAAATTAAGTAGAATGGTGAAGTATGTTAATGCTACCTGTACAACTGGGTGATTTTTTTTTTTAAGGCAGGATCTCACTACATAGGTTAGATTGGCCTTAAATTCCCTCTGTAGTCCCCAGACTAGCATCAAACTTGTAATGACCCACCTGCCTCAGCCTCCCAAATGCATGCTGCAACACGCAGCCAAGTCTCTATTTTTAGTATATCTGAGTGAGGCTACCCACTCTGTGTGAGTAATCACTGGGCCTAGTTTCTGTCATCAAGGGCAATGCTTGGACAATAACACTTTGAGGGTTATAGTGGGGTGACTTGTCTCTTCAGGAACTTTTTATCAACGTGCTCCATCCTAAATTCTGGTAGCATTCATTTCTTAAAAGAAGCATACATATGACTCTGATAAGCAACATTACACTTAGGTTCTTTGAGATATAAGAAATGATGCTAGCTTAGAGAAAGAAGCAGCATAAGATTTCAATTTCTGAACTTTGCCTGAAAAAATCTTTTATGTTTCCCTGTAGAGTATTAGAAATCAGTGTGGAATTACATTATAATAAAGTATTTCAAGTTTTTATCATATTTCTCCTATAAAATTATAATTTCCTAGAAAACAATATGTAGCCACTTTAACTAATATTTTGCCACACTTTCATATCTTCCCAGCCACAGTAAAACCTTCCAGATGATAAGTTTTATATGAATACTAGTAACTAACTGTGATGAGCTTCTAACACCAATTATGTAGTATTTTCCCCCATACCAACTGATTGTTGAGCTCTTTGGACATCAGCAGGCTGCCTTGCAGTTTCGTTCAGTTCTGACATTACCTCATGTTACCTCCTGTTACTAACTTGTGTCACACCCAGCAGCAGGTTTTGGTCTCCGTCCCATCAGGTGCCAGCATCAGGTATCAAGTTCAGGTTGCCAGGTTACCCACCTTTTTCTTGGGTATGATTACAAAATGGGATTTCCACAACAACCTTCTGTTTCAGAGGCAAAAATTTATTAAAATGGTTCACAAAACTCTAGAAAACACTTTATTTATTATTGCAAGATATGGGTTGGGAGACAGCTCAGCAGTCTAAGCACCTGCCTGGCAAGCGCAGGGATCCGGGTTTGATCCCTAGCACTGCATGCTGTGCCAGCCTCGGAACTGGGCATGGTGGTGCACACCTGTAATCCCAGCTCTGGGGAGGCTGAGACAGGAGGCTCACTACAGGTCTGAACTGCATAGTGAGACTCTGTACCAAATAAATAATACTATAACCAGTTAATTGTAACATGTAAATGAATATCCAGGTGAAGAAATACATAAGGCGAGGTCCTGACTGGTCCAGAGTTTAGGGCATCGTCATCTCCACAGAGTTGGGTGCACCATGCGCCCTGCATGTGGCTGTGTTCACCAGCTCAGCAGCTCTCCAGATCTCCCTTCATGGGATTTTCCTAGAGATCGCATGTTGGCCTGGCTGACGACTGAAATCCATCCCTGTTCCTCTTCCCTCCTCTTGCTAGTGACCAGCCTCCATCTAGAAGCCTCCCAGGAGCCCCCTCTCCAAGAATCATATCAGTGCACTATAAACACTTATTATACCACAGAAACTCTAATTAATTATACCCTCTGTTAGAAGAACAGAGCCTGAGGCATGCAGATTGTGAATTCTTGGAAGACCCTGTCTGAAAAACCAAAACAAAAGCAGCTGTCATTTCTTTTTTATAACAGTGTCAAAACAGTTTAACAGTAAACTTCCTAAAAATGTTCATTAAATAGAGAACCAGGTGTGGTAGCTTACATCCGTGATCCTAGCACCTAGGAGGCTGAGGCAGGAGGATTGCGTGAGCTTGAGGCCAGCCTGGGCTATGCAGTGAACTCAAGGCGAGGCTGAACTGCATTGCAACACTGTGTCTCCAAAACAGAAGTTAAGAAATAGAAAAGCTTAAGTGAATCATACAACTGCTTTGTTAACACGAATTAATGAAAGACAGAAATTACTATAAATTATTATTTTTAAAAGTAAATGAATAGTAATTAAATATTAAATATAGGACATCATCTTATAAAGTAGGTATTTGTGTGCACTGCCTACATCTGTATTTTTTTCTCCCCACTACTTGAGGATTAAACCCAAGACATTCATACTAGACTGTAGCCTCACCTCTTTTTTATTTTTTTATTTTGAGACAGAGTCTTGCCAAGTTGCTGTGCTTGAACTTTGAGTTCTCCTGCCTCAGTCTTCCAGGGTGCTGGTATTACAGACCTGCACCATGATACTTGCCCCTATATGTATTCTTTAATACATAAGGGAAAGATTTTGTTAATAGTTCACTAATTTTAAAATAATTTAAAGATTTAATTTTGAAAATCATTGCAAACAACATATTAATATATATTGGTTCTAAATCAAGACAATATTTACATCCTAATGCAGTAACATACATTAAGAAACATAATGTCATAGCCAATGTGCTAGCCCACACCTGCAGTCCTGGTATTGGGAGGCTGAGGCAGGAGGATCACCATGAGTTCAAGGCCATTGAAGTCTGCGTAGTGAGTTTGAGGCCAGCCTGGACTGCATAGTGAGATATCTCAAAACAAAACAAGACAAACCCTCCCAATATGAAAGTAAAAAGAAGCATAATGTTATAAATCAGAATAAAATATTATTAAGATTTATCAAATGCAGTATAACAAGCTAGTTAAGGAGCTTCCCAAAGGTGTTTTTTTTTTTTTTTTTAATTTATTTATTTATTTGTTTCATTTGTTTATTTGTTTGTTTATTTTATGGCTGGCTGAGCCTGCCCCCGTGGTGGGGCTCGCGCAGCATGTGGTGCTGGGGATCATACCGCAGTCCCTGCAATTGCCTGAGCTCTCCTAAGCAGGTGCTTTTAGACCACTGAACCATCTCGCTGGCCCCCTAAAGGTTTTTTTAAAAAGTTATTTTAAAAAAATTTTTACTAGTACATGTTTGCAGTACGTAGTGATTACATTCATTGTAGGGAATTGATACATGGACATAACACATCTCAGTTCTGTTTTCCCCTATAGCCCTTAAAACAACCTTTTTGCCAGCTTCAGATTCATTATTTTGTTTTATTTTTTATTTTTTATTGCATCCGGGGCTGAGATGGCATGCCTGGCATGTGGGGTCAGGGATTGAACTCAGGTCCTTGTAGTTGCCAGGTTGGTGCTTATTCCTCTCAGCTACCTCTCCAGGTCCTGGGATTCATTATTTTATAAGACTTTATAAAATTAAGTATCATGTATGGATTAACAGCCAGAGTAGCGGGCCAAAAAATGTAGGTAATATGTACAATGGTTATACTGAAGTAAGGTGTACTTTTTGTTGGGTGTGTGGTTTTTGTTTTGTTTTGTCTTTTTTTTTTTTTTTGGTTGTTTTTGTTTGGTGTTTTGAGATAAAGTCTTCTTCCATAGTTCAGGCTGACCTCTCACTCATGGCAATCCTCTTGCCTCAGCCTCCTGAGTCCTAGGGTTATAGGCATACGCCACCGTACCTAGCCAGGGTACATTTTTAGCTATGTCCTTTTTTTTTTTTTCTTTCTGTATTTGGTACAGGGTCTCACTATGCAGCTTGGATTACAGGTGTGCGCCACCACGCCTGGTCTTGGTGGTTGGCTTGGTGTGCCCATGGCAGGGCCAGCACAGCATGTGGTGCCAGGGAGTGAACCTGGGTCCTTGAGCTTGCTTAGGCAGGTGCTTAGACCACTGAGCTATCTCTGCAACCTAGATACATTCTGGATGCTGGGTTGTAATAACTTCTTTCCTCCTTTTTTCTATTGTCTATCTTTTATTTTGTAGTTTATTTATATACTAGGTTTCTCGAAAAGAAAAACCATGCATTCCTTAAGCTTCTGTGCCTGATTTACTTCACCAAGTACTGTGTTATGGCCTCAAGGCACATCCA
>PVKN010002252.1:26833-44001 GCA_004027915.1 Capromys pilorides | reverse complement strand
TGAAAGTGTTCTGCTATTGTTTCTGTCCATATTCTTTTTATATCATTTGTACAGACTCCTTTGTTCTCATTGATGCCTATTAGTCTTACATTGTTCATCTGTGTCATCTTGCAGATGTTGAATTATTTTTTCTTGCATCCCAATTGTTATTAAGAGATCTTTTCTTACCTCTTCACTAGCTGCAATGGTGTCTTTAAGGTCAGAAAGTCTATTTTCACTTTCATTGACACAGCTTGTGATTGAGGTTTGAATTTCCTGTATAGCGCTTTAAATCTGCTTCATGCATTCTATTACTTTCCTATATAGCTCATTCAAGGATTCCATCATTTTTCTATTCTCCTTTATTTTTTTATCATTGTCTTTAGAAGCACTTAGTACTTCTTTTATTATAGGTATTATTTCTTTTTTTTTACTTCAGAAATTATTTCTGATCTGATTTCCTCTATACCTTTCTGCAGTTGTTTCTTTACATCGGACACTATTATTTCAGAGATTTCAGGTGTGTGAGTTTCAATTTCTTCTATGCTCTTGTCTCCTGTATTTGTTTTGGGTGGCCTGAGAGCACATTTTGCTTCTTCTCTTTGTCATTTTGTATAACTCTGCCTTCTAACTTCTGGTTTAGAGCTTTGGTAGAGTTTTTATCTTAGCACCAGGTCCGGATCTACCAAATTCAAAGTCGTCCAGGTGGGTGTGGCTTGGGTCTGGCTTCTGAGCTCCACTTCTTCCTATTGCAGCCCTTGGAGGCAAAACTGCTGTGCCACTCTGGCAAGATGTCCTGCTCCTGGGTCTACGGGGATGGGGATGGGGTGGAGGCTCTTGTCTCTAGGCTCTCTGCAGGGAGTTCTGCAGTTTCCACACTGGGCGCACTGGGCCTGGTTGCTGGGTCAAATGAGTTTCTAACTGGCCCAGGGTGGTCTCACTCATGCACTGGGCCTGGTTGCTGGGTTGAATGAATTTCTGGCAGGCCCCGAGTGGTCTACAATACATGCTGGGTCTAGTCAGTGTTTACTAGAGAAAATAGATTTAATGCAAGGTTCTCAAATACATAAAAATTTGCCCAACTGGCATGCAAAAGGTTCTGAGTTCAAATCCTGGTACTTCAAAAAAAAATCAAATATATAAGAATTTACAAGATTCATTTACAACTTTACAGGTAGGTATGGAGAAGTACAAAAGGGCTGTATTCCTAGAGATCTGCAGGATCCAGTCAGAGGCCTGGTGCTCATTGTAGTGTCCTGTGTAAGTGTGTGATGGAAGACTGAAGGGTCTGTGATAGAGGCTAAAGAGCCTGTGCTGGAAGCTGAGGTGAAGTGGGAGACGTGCTTTCCAGAAGTACAGAATGAGCCTTCCTTCTGCATTTCTGCTCTAGTCCACTCAGGCGGCAAGCCTGTTGGTTGCTGTCACTCACACCCACGGTGGGCCTTCTGTCTTCGGGAAATCTCTTTTGCCACACCCAGAACTGTGCTGCTATGCTGATACAGTTTAATTGGCCATTTCTTACTGAACTGGACATAATCATTTAACTATCACAGTAACCAAGCCTTACTATTCAAATCATGAGCCTTTCTTGGACACATAAGATCCAAACCATAACAATGATGAAGCAGAAAACTTGGAAAGTGCAAAGCATAAAGAGTCATCCATGTTTAGTCCTAATTTTGTTCCCCTCACCTTTATTGAGGTATAACTGAAAAAATTTATATCTATCTATCTATCTATCTATCTATCTATCTATCTATATCTTTAAGTACATGTATGCACTCTGAAATTACCAGAACTAAAATAATTACCATATAAATTACTTCATACTATTATGTATGTTTCATGTGATGAGAACATTTTGCATCTATGCTCTTACAGTATTATTAAAATAGACATAGTGCTACATATTAAATCCCTAGAATTCTGTTCTTCCTCCTCCCAATATCTCCCTTAGTCCTAGCCTCTCACCACACAGCTTTATTCTCTGCTTTGGAGTTGGCTTTTTAAAGTTTCACTATATATGTGTGGTCATGTAAGATTCTTTTTGTAATTGGCTTATTTCACACAGCATAATGTCTTCTGGATTTATTAATGTGGCTATAAGTGAGTCATAATTTCCTTCTTAAATATTGAATAATAGCACATGCTCATTTATCAGTGGATAGGGACTGGGGATGTAGCTCAGTGGCACAGTGACTGCCTGACAAGCACAAGGTGGTGAGTTTGATTCCTGGTACCAAGAAACCCCTCCCAAACAGACCATTTATCAGTGGATGCTTGAGTTCTTCTACATTATGGCTATTGTGGATAGTGCTAAAGTACACATGACAATATAGCTGTCCCTTCAAGCCACTGAGTTTATTTCCTTTGGATACTGGAACAGGCCAAGATCACTAGAGTTTATGAACATTTAATTCTTAATTTTTTTGGGGAACATTCCTACTATTTTATCAAGCAATCTGGCCCAGTTGACATTCCTGGCAACAATGTACAAGGGTTGCAGTGTTTTGTCTACATCTTTGCCAATATTTGTTACCTTTTGTCTTTCTGGTAACCACCATTCTAAAAGATATGAGGTGATATTTCTTTGTCTTTTTCTGATTTGCATTTACCTGAATATTAGAGACATTGAGTATTTTTTCATATACTTGTAAGACGTTCATGTTGGCTTTGGGAACATTTTTAAAATCAGGCTTTTTTTTGGTATTCAATTAAGGGACTTTCTTATATATTTTGGATTTTAGTTCCTTATCAGATTTATAGTTTGCAAATAATATCTCTCTTTATAGAGTAAAGTTATCTCTTCACTCCAGAACTCTCTAGTGTGTTGCTGTCCCAGTGGTCTTTTGCTTTTGCTGCTGTGCATTTGGGGTCATATCCAAAAATCATTGCCAAGATCAATGTCAGGAGTCTTTTACTCTGTCTTCTCCTAAGAATGTTATATTTTTATATCTTATGTTTAAGTCACTAATCCCTTTTGAGTTATTTTTTTGTATATAATATAAGGGTCTAACTTTATTCTATATGTGGATTTCCAGTTTCCCTGTTATGTCTTGAAGATACTATTCTTTTCCATTATATGTTCTTGACACCTTTACCAAAGATCGGTTGACCATAAATGTGTGGAGTTATTTCTTGGTCCTTGTGTTAGTTACTTTCTTCATTGAGGTGATAAAATACTAAACACCGACAAGTTAAAGGAGGAAAGGTTTATTTGCCTTACAGTTTATAGAGCTTTCAGTCCATAATCAGCTGGCTCCAAGGCAGGGTGGTGTGGTAGATAAACACAGTATATAGTCATCACAGATGAGAAACAATTTATGGTGGGTAGAAGGTAGCAAAGCAAGCAGGAGATCTTAGCTGCTTTTTCCTGCCCCTTTTAAATTACTTCTAAAATTCTTTCTCTTTTATTTGGATTAGGGTGGTGCCAAACCAATCAGTGACTGATTTAGTAATCACCCACCATTAATCCTGGCACCCTTAATTGCACCATGAACCAACCACACACTATAGCTCCAGCCTCCTCTGAAAAAGCCCCACCTATGACTGCATGAAGTTTTGGGGAGATGTCTAAACTCAAGCCATCATAGTCTTCTATTCCATTTCATTTGCCTAGGTGTCTACTTTTCGGTAGTACTGCGCTGTTGTGGTTACTATAGCTTTCTAGTGTATTTTGAAATCAAGTAATGTGATGCTTCAGCATTATTCATACTGTTTAGAATTTCTTTGGTTATTCTGAGTCTTTTGTGGTTCCATACAAGTTTTATGATTATATTTTTTATTTCTGTGAAAAATATCATTGGAGTTTTGGTAAAGATTATATAGAATCTATAGATTATTTGGGAGTAGTATGACAAGACTTTTACAATATTCTTCCAATCTATGAACATGGGATATTTTTGCACTTATTGGTGTCATCTTCAAAGTCTTTTTCACTATTTTGGCCTTGCATCAGTGTCTATGAAGGTAAACATGTATGCTTCTCTTCTTGCCAATTAGATTGGCTTCCACAAGGAAAGGCTTTCACTAGTTAGCTTGGGCAGTGATTTTAGATGGGAAAGTTGGTGGATCTGTGAGCACTGGCAAACAGATAACATGGAGTCCTCACACAGTGTGGCATGGTAATTGAATCAGTGTATGGGTGTGCCTTTAGCTGTGCTCTCTGGTGTTGACCTCATTCCTTCAGGACAGGCATGGAGCTTGAGTCATGCTGGCAGGCACAGAACCTGGATCTGTGGGGTAGGCCTAGACTTGAGTTTGCAGAGACTGGCCTGGCACTGTCTAGAACCTGAGTCTGTGAGAGTGAGCCTGGATCCTAGGTCTACAGGGTGAACCTAGGGTCTAAGGGGCTAGCATGCCAATGGGGTGATCCTGAAACCTGAATTCATAGTTCTGCTTGTTTATTTGGGGGGAGCATCTTATTTTTGCTCAGAAAGTTTTCTTCATCCCAAGCATACGTAAATCTTCTTTTTTTCTCTCTAGTATTTCAATAATTGTATTCGTTTCCATGTTTAGGCCTTTTGTGCACCTGGAATTTATTTTTGTATAGATTCAACTCTAAGAATCTCTAAAACCCTTTCCTATTCAAACTAAGTATAAGAGAAGTTAATACAGTGGTACCCTGAATATACTTGGTAGAACAAGTAAAGTCAAAGGACAAGTCAAACTCCCTAATGATGCTTATAGCCCTGTGTGATTCTTCTGTTTGTTCATAACTTATCATCTTCAAAAAACCTTCCTGGGTTCCTTGGCTGGCAAGGATGCATTTTACCTTTAGCTTCTCAGTACACCTTAAAAAGGCATGCTTCTTATTCTTCCTAATTGTTTTGTGTTGTTGTTATTATTATTATTATTTTTAATGGATTTAGTACATGGCCTACAGGGTCTCACTGCATAGATTGGACTTATAGTTACTCCCGTTTTCAGCCTCCCAAGCACTGGGATTACAAGTGCGTGCCACCATGCCCAATCTGAGTCCTGCCCCAGGGGCAAGGCTGGCATGGCGCACCAGGGATTGAACTCCTGCCCCTGCATGTGTTACTGTTTTTTAAACTCAGCCTTCCAATCTAATTGGTGCACCAGCTTTGGGGGCAAGGAGCAGTTTCCATGTGCCCCACTTTGTTGTGCCTGGTGTCCATTGTGTTCATTGCACACAAAGACAACCAGTGTTCAAATTTTAACCCCAAAGTGAATGAGATGGTGTTGCTGTTGCCAGAGTGCAGGGCAAATGCATGAGAAGGTGGCAGAAGCTCTGTGTGTGTGAGTTGGGGTAGTATCTATGAGAATCTGGGGTCACTTTGCTGTCCCTTTGAGAGAAGGAGGCACTTGCAATGGACAGAGAAGGAGGCTTTTTACCAGTTTTGTCACTGACTCAAGATGTCTTGGAGAGCTGTTCTCGGTTGTAGTTTCCTCCCCTGAAAAAGAACAGAACCTTAGGGATGATGACAGATGTAAGGTCCATGAAAGCAGGAACCAGTCTCTTTTTGTTCCACATGTTTTCTCCACTCCTCACATGCAGTTGGCACTCCCTGATCATTTGCAGGATGGATAAATGAACACAGGAGTGGATAAGCATGCCCCTGTACCTTTTGGTTCTGTGCCATGCCCCTGCCAGGCATTTCTGATCATTTAGGACCTTTCCCCCTCTCAATTCAGATATGCCTTTTTCTTAGTATGGCTACAGCAGACATGGCCTGGTATTGATATCAGGGAGGATACATTTTGGCCAGCTCTGGGATAGGAATGTCTGAGTTCTCGTCGGGGATCCCTGCCAAACAGAGCTTGTCTTGTGAGTTGTGGTTTCGGAGGAGACTCTGAGCCTTCATTCTCCAAGGACAGAGGTGTGGCTGGGCATCCACTTGTCAAGCTCCTCTACAAGTAAATGCTGCTCACCCCACTAGGGTCCTGCTTTCCTTCATGAGCTTAGATTTCTCATAAAGTCAACTTGCTATGAAAAGCCCCCAGGCTTTGGCTTTTTGTAAGAAAATTAAAACAATTAATGGGCTTATCTGATGAAAAGTGATGCAGTTGATGATTTATTAATTATTGTGAGGCTTATCCTTCTGCTTGTTATTAATAAAAGATGTCTGGGAACAAAGGAGCTCCACATGAGTACAGACTTAGATGCAGCTTTGTGTGTGTGTGCGCGCGCGCGCGTGCGCGTATGTGTGTTGCATCCAGGTGTCCTAAGCTTCTCTTGAACCTGCTCCACTCTGCTCCATCCTGAAGGACAAGTCACCTTGGATTGTGGGTATGGGGATGACAGGGGCAAGGGAAGGGGTGCCATGTTGAGTTGGAAATACTGTGTGCCAAGAATTGTGTAGGGTACTTTATAGCCATACTGTTATTTTAGATCTACAAGAGGGACTATTGCTTTATTTTTACACAAAGAAACCAAGACCAGTAAATGTTAAAGAGATTGCCCAAGCTACATTGTTCTAAATGGATGGGAATTTGTACCTGTGTATCTCTGAACCTACAGTGGGTACCTTTAAACTGGGAAAGCCCAAATGAGAATAGAATGAACAAAGGGCAGCAACTCTCAGCAGAGCTGAGCTGAGTGCCCAGCTGGGGTCACAGGAGGAAGTGGGGGAGGGGGGGGGGAGGAAGAGGTCACAGTTCTGTTCTTAGACCTTGAGATTTTTGCTGTCTCATGGAGGAGATGAGATTCTTACTTGGGAAACCTTGGGCTTTGGGCTTATCTGCAAGGATGATCACTCTTCCTAAAGTACAAGTTTGTTCCCAGAAAGCCAGTATGTCAGAAACCCAGACATCTCAGGGCCTGTGGGTGCTTCACTGGTGGCTTGGACTTGGCTTACAGATTGGGTAGGATTGGAGAATTGGAAAGATGAAATATGTGGGGAGGACATTTAAAAAAGGGAAGCAGCCTAAGGTGAGGAGGGTCAGAAATTACTATGATTTATTGAATAGGATAATGAAGAGGAGCCTAGGCTGTTAGGAGAAGGATGGAGTCCTGGGGAGGCAGCCAGGGAAAGGTACAAGAACAGCCCTTTATGCAATTGGACCTCCCACTCTCCATAACCCTTTTCTAACCCCAGCAAAACTGTTGAGGCTAGCTGGTTAACAATCCAGTGTGAATGAAGTGAGAGTGTGCATGCGTGTATGCATGAATGAATATGATTATGTGTGTGAATATATATATATATATATATTTGTGTTCAGATATGAGTTTGTATGCAAGTATTTGAAAAATTATATGGATGAAAATGTCTTATGTGTATGTGTGAGTATGCAAACATTTGTGTGTGTGTTTGCATGAATGTGTATTAGAGTGAGTATGTGTGGGTGGTGGGTGTGAAATTTATATATATATATATATATATATATATAT
This sequence comes from Capromys pilorides, assembly GCA_004027915.1. Classification (NCBI taxonomy): domain Eukaryota; kingdom Metazoa; phylum Chordata; class Mammalia; order Rodentia; family Capromyidae; genus Capromys; species Capromys pilorides. The sequence goes on along the minus strand of PVKN010002252.1, from coordinate 36,668 downwards.
ATATATATATATATTTGTTACAGGGTCTCACTATGCAGCTTCAGTGATTCTCCTGTTTTCAGGCTCCCCAGCCCTGGGGTTACAGGCATGTGTTATCATGCCTGGTCTTGGTAGCTGGCTCAGTGCACCTGGGGGCGGGGCTGATGCAGCATGTGGATTGAACTCCAGTCTCTGAGCTTGCCTAAGCAGGCACTTAGTCCACTGAGCTATCTCATCAGCCTGAAATTGGTATATTTGAAGGAAATGGAGCTAAGCAAATCTCAGTGGCTATAGTAATGTACGTCTCTTGGTCTTTGTTATTATGTGTTGGTGTGTTTCTTTGTATGCTGTGAGGCCCCAGACCATCTTAAGTTTTTATCCTTGTAGGAAGAACAAGAGGAGCTGTGCTTGGGCAGAGAGGAGGATTAAAGGGCTGATGCTCTAGGGATGAGAGCAGAGAGCCCTACCCTCTGCCACTTAACAGGGATGCCTCCCTGGTCCCTGATGTGGGGAAGGGACAGGAGACAGAAGAGACCTTCATGTGAGCTCCCCATTCTGTCTGTGATGTGGGAGTCCCATGGCTGTGGCCTAGTTGGTAATTAGCAGAAACCTTGGAGACTCCAAAGAAGGGACAGAAGCAAGCCTAGGAGCTAAGACTCACTGTCTTGTATTACAACCCATCCATCCTTCTGGCCCTAACATAGCTGGCTATGGTGAATGTAATTGTGCGGCCTTTATGCCAGATGGGAGCCATGCAACAGGTGGGGCAATGCCAGTGCTCCTCGGCAGTGTGAGCAGCATGTTGGTGACCCTCCATAGCTATTCTTAGTCTTGGCCCTGACTATGTAAAGGTCACTGACCTCTGAGGTCACCCATAACAAATCTGCTTTACTTGGAGGCCACCAGGGCCAAAGACCTTCATAGATTTCTGTAATTCCTAGCCACCAAAAATGCTTCCTAAGATGAGTCCCCCCATTATTCAGCAGAGTGCTTGGAAGCCTCATGTGAGGTCGTCTTATGGAGAATTAGAAGGTGGGATGGAAGGTGCATTAGAAAGAGTGATCCAGAGAAGGCCCCATTAAGATCAGGGTCTTCCCCTCCAGAGCACTCTGGGTGCTTCTCTCTCCTATTTCGTCAAGCCTTCTTCTGTCTACAAGGCAAGCCAGTGCTCTTCCTGTATCCTGCTCTTGGCCAACCCAGTTGGCTCAGGGTCTGTGGCTGCCTGCCTGGAGTTTACTGTGAGAGTGTCTCTCAAAGGCAGTCCTGGCCTGCCATGGGCCCTGTCCATCTTCCTGAGATGACTTGTAGCCAGGCCTTGGTATGTGGCTCTCTTTTGGTCCTGAGGCTGGGGATAGGGCGGGCTTCTTCCCTGCCTGAATCCGGGTGGGCCTGGCTCTCTTCAAGCAGTTGGGCTTTAGCCGCAAACTCCCAAACACATACTTTGGAGGTCAGCCTGGCCTGTAGCTACAGCATTCCATTATTCCAGTGACATATCTTTGAACATGCTACAGTTTCTTCACCTCTAGTTCAAGCTCTGTCTTGGCTGCAGGGCTAGGCCTGCCTTACTTCCTCATTTAGCTTCTTTATCCCTCCAAAAGCCCAACCTGGTTCTTAGGTAGAACTAAGAGGTACTGATACAAGTTGACGATCTGCAAGATATTCTCCAAGCAGCAGCTCTTCTTTTCAAATGCCAGTTTCCCTCAAGAAGTGACAAATGACATTCTTGTGTGTGTGTGTGCGTGCGTGCGTGTGTGTGTGTGTGTGTGTGTGTGTGTGTGAAAGAGAGAGAGAGACAGAGAGACAGAGAGACAGAGAGACAGAGAGACTGTGTCTTGGCTACTTTTCTCTTCTCACTGAGATAAAATACCTGACACCCAGTGTTAAGAAATGAAAGGTTTATTCAGCTCACAGTTTCTGGAGGTTTAAGTCTATAATCAACTGGCTCCAAGGCAGAGTGGTGGATGGCAGAGGACAACAGTTCATGGCAGTAGAAAATAGCAAAAGCAGCGTGAGCAAATAAGTAGCAGCAGAGAGCAAGCCTCCTTCCCTCCCTTCTATGGCATGCAGGCTACCTACCCTAGGGTGGGTGTAGCACTTACACCTGTAACCCTAGCACTGGACAATGAATGAATCATGAGCTGTAGAAGTCCACCCCAAGGTGGCATGAGGCTTTGGGGAGACATCTAGACACCCACTATCACAGACTGGGACTGAACCTATGGTATTTGAACTGAGGTACCTCCTGAATCCTTTTAAAGTTTTTACTTTGAGACAGGGTATTGTAAATCACTAAATAGCTTAGGCTTGTCTCAAAGCGCGTGTTCCTCCTGTTTTAGCTTTCCATGCTGCCGGGATTACAGGCACGTACCACTTTAGCCTGCCATATGAGGTCCCTGATAACTGTGCATGGGAGACTTTTTATCTCCAATACTGGGCTCTTGAGCAAGATGAAAGGCTTTGGAAAGTGTGACACTAGTGTTGTCCTGTTTTATTTTTGTTCGTTTTTCATTTTCTATCATCTAACCTGGCCCCTAGCTCTGACTTAAATATCTGTGTTTACAAAAAGTCCTTTCCAGATTCTCTCTTTTGAAGTATTGGAAATGGCAGCCAAGACAAGGTGGTCAGTGAAAGGATCCTGTGTCAGAATAAAGTTGTCTGCTTATAGCCCCAGTCTGGTTATTATTTTCTGAGCAACAGTCATCACGTTCCTTAACCTCTCTGAACCGCAGTTATTCATATATCCTGGGAACAAGGCTCATATATTGCTTATTGTGTGGAACCTGCTGCTTGCTGGTGCCTGATGTGCATGCACTAGTGCTGATGTAAAAACGGTGGTGAGGGCCAGCCCCGCGCGGCCCAGCCGTGAGCTGCTGAGCGGACTGAGCCAGGAGGTGATCAAAACTGAAGCTCGTTATGGAGAGTCTGCCTACCTCCAGCAGCCGTAGTACTTACCACCTAGGGAGGCAGATCCTTCTTCCTACGCTCATTGTCTATTGCATAATACAAGAGTCAGAACTCTGGGAATGATTCACAACAATGGAGTTTTTTATTTTTCTTTTGAGCAAAGGGAACTCATTTATTTATTTATTTATTTATTTATTTTTTATTTTATTTTTTTTTTTATAAAGGCAGTGAAACGAAGAGGTACAGAATTGAAGGACAGAGACCTTACAAGCTGCCTTTTTTCTTTCTTTCTTTTTTTTTTTTTTTAAATTTTATTTATTTATTTGTTTGCTTGTTGTGTTTGTTTGTGTCTTTATTTTATTTATTTTGTGGCTGGCTCAGCCTGCCCTGGTGGTGGGGGCTGGTGCAGCATGTGGTGCCGGGGATCGAACCGCAGTCCCTGCAGTTGCCTGAGCTTTCCTAAGCAGGCGCTTTAGACCACTGAACCATCTTGCCGGCCCCGGGAACTCATTTATTAAGCAGTTGCTGCCAAGTAGTTATTTCTGCATTTATTTCATCCTCATTGAAATGTGGATAGTTGTGCTTTTTAGTTTACAGGAGCAATGGCTTATACCTAGATGTCCCCCCAAAGCCTCATGACTGGTTCTGATCAGTGATACGGATGAGTGGATGAATCTACTGATGAGTTTATAGCTCCATGTGCCATAGGAAGTGGAGCTCGGTGGGAGGAGGTGGGTCACAGTGGGTGTGGCCCAGAAGGGTACATCTCCCTTGCATTCCTACCTTCCCAACAGTAGTGTGAGCAGTTCTTCTCTGCTGTGGCCTCCTGCCTTAGAGCCAGCAAACCATGCAAAAATTTGAGACAACTGAAATGTGAGCCAACATAAACCTCTCCTTCTTTAAGTGGCAGGTGAGAGGTATTGTGTCTCCATGACTTGGTTGATGGGTGGTAGGGCAGAGGCTCAGAGAAATTAAATAACATGCCTGGCATTATCCAAGCAGCAGCTGGTTGGAACAGAGACTGAAGCAGGCACCTCTGTTTCCCTTCATGTCTCACTGCTTCTTTGGGATTAACTGCAGTGTGATCAGGCATTTACTCACAGAGCTTCTCTCTTCTCCCCTAGTGTCTCTGACTTCTCCATCGCAGCTCTTTATGTACCTGCTGGGGCATGTCCTCTTCTCCTATGTGCAATGTCTCAAGCTTTCCTGGGACAAGCTTTCCTGTTCTGAAGAAAAGGATTGATCAACTAATTCCCTAATGGAGTTAGGGTTATAGGATGTTACTGTAGCCCAGAAAGGCTGAATTTTAAAATAAATATCTGAAGAAGAAAATGCTCAATTTAGGCAAAATATAATTTCATGGTGGAAGGTCAGACCTCAAAGGAGGTAGAAGACAGTGATTCAGGCAAAGTGATTTTCTCAGACTCTCAGGTGACACCCAAACACCCCACCTTTGCAGGAAGCTGGTCTTCTGCTGAGTGTGTGCTTTCTAGACTTGGCTGAGTTCCAAGATGCTTCGTACCGCTGTCTCTTTCTTACCTAGAATTCTTACCCACAATCAAAATAAAAAGGACATGAAGAAGTTAAAAATGCAAAAGTGTTCATTTCTGGCAAGCTAGATGCTAGTTTGGCTCCTGACTGAGCTCCTGGAAGCCGTGGGTAGTGCTTGGCTGCTCTCGTTTAGTATTTTCATGTACAAAATGTGTGAGTTGGACCAATCATGGCTCTTTTAGCGGCATCTTTCACTAATCCAACCAACCTGGCTGTGGAATGAAATTGCGTTGGTTCATGTGAGCAAGACAAGACACTCTGGAGGCTCTGGCTGCACAGAGAATGGACCCCGAGGGCTCCTCCCACGTGCCATCAGAAATCCAGCTCTCATAGAGACTTAATAGCAGAGAGACAGTGCTCTGGCTATCACTCTAACAGGTCTGTGATGGGACCCTACTTTTTTTTATTGTTCCAATATGAAATGTATGTTTTAAAATGTCTATACTCTTTACATATTATTTACAAATATATATTTTGTTTATAACATGGGGCCCTACTGTGTCACCTTCGTTCTCTGTGGCTGGGGATGGAATGTGCTGACTGACCAGGCCAGGTCCATGTGACTTTAGCTGGGAGCAGGGAGATATAGAGTCTTACTCTATCCAGACCAAGCAGCCTGAGGCCTGAGTGGTGGGTGGTGGGAAGGCTATTAGTAGAAAAGAGGAAGCTTAGTGCTGGCCAGACCCCTACAGTACTAGGTGACTGATTTTTAATCTCTGCTTTGGAGAACCCAGACCTCCAAGGAAGTGCTTCAGAAATATCTATAAATAATGAAATATTTTCCAAAAATCAATAATGACTTAAATGGTCTGAGGAATTTATTTCTTTTTTATAAATCTCTTTAATTTTACTGATATAAAAGAGCTTGGAAAGCATTGTAATAGATGATATCTAAGGCTTCCATTTAGAATGTTCTAGTGGGTCATATGTCAGAGAGAACAATTTTGTTTAATTAAGAGCACATGTTAAGTAGTAAATCTTCAGTCCCTGCTCAGCCCACTCTCTGCTTGTCCCTTATTTCAAACCATCCTTCTGGCTTCATTAACATCTCTGTCCCGCTAGAGCCACCCCCAACCTCGAAGGCACACCTGTTTCATGCTTTACAAATACCCTTACAAATGTGAAAGGAAATGACACTTAGTACAGCCCTGTGTTGGTTTTTGCTTTCGAAAAGAGACAGAGGTGTTCCGTATGTGCCATTCTTCTGTGATCAGAACAACAGGGACCAAAAGAAAGGCACTCTCAGAAACCATCGTTTTTCCTCCTCCTGTGAACAGCCTGAGGTGACCTGTGAAAATGGTTCGCTCCTCTTTTGACCCAGAAAACCCTACGGAATCATGCAAATCAAGAGGCTCCAATCTTTGTGTTCACTTTAAGAACATCCATGAAACTTCCTAGGCCATCAAGGGTAAGCATGTCTGAAAGGCCACCAACTGTCTTAAGGATGTCACATTAAAGAAGTGTGCCATTCTGGCATTATAATGGTGGAGTTGGTAGGTGTGCCCAGGCCAAACAGTGGGGTTGGATGCAGGGTCAGTGGTCCAAAAAGAGTTCCATTTTTTTTTTTTTTTTTGCTGCACATGCTTAAAAATGTAGAGTAATGCTGAACTTACTGGTTTAGATGTAGATTCTCTGGTTATTGAACATATCCAGGTGAACAAAGCACCCAAGATGCATTGCCATACTCATGGAGCTCACGGCCGAATTAACCCATACATGAGTTCCCCCTGCCATATTGAGATGATCCTTGCTGAATAGGAGCAAATTGTTCCTAAACCAGAGGAGGAGTTTGCACAGAAGAAAGAGATATCCCAGAAGAAACTGAAGAAACTAAACTTATGGCACAGGAATAAATTAAGCATAAAATAAATACAATTTTTTTTTTTTAAAAGAAAGACACTTTCAGAGATGAGCTAAGCCTAACATTGAGGAGCCCAGGGCAAGGGTATAAATGGAGGTCCCCAAATCATGGGTGTTTATATTTGTTAGAAATCAAGCTAAAAAAAGTCAAGTAAAATATATTTCTTGCATCCTATGTTAGCAGATATACCCGTGTGTTGACCTAGAAGACTGAGTTTAAACTGAAAATTCTCACATTCCCCACAACTGTGCACTGCAGTGTGGAAGCTTAGGGTAAGCTGGCCCTCAACTTATTGCCCACACTTACTCTCTTCACAGCCTGCTCTATGAGGAGTCTTGTATGCAAGCCATAGGCACTCTGGTCCCTAACTACGTTCTCTAGTTACCTCTCACCATAGTCACCATTGACCATCTCTCAAGCCCCTGGTGCACCTAGTGGTGATTCATAACAACCAGGGAAGAAGCTCATTCAGGCCTGAGAAGAAGCTCAGGAATTCTGGTCCTGAATACCCAGAACATGTTCTAGAAGGATCCTGGGAGCAGGACTATAGAAAGTGAAGGACCAGGGAAGAACCATCTAAAGTATGAGTTTCAGAGTAGGCACTCTTCTGCGTGGTCTAACAGCAGTGCTTCTCCAGTAAGTAGGAATGGCTATGGCGTTCTTCAAAAAAGGCCCTCCAGTAAGTAGGAATGGCTATGGAATTCTTCAAAAAAGGCCCCTCAGAAGCAGATACTCTTAAATGGAGACTCAGGAACTACAGTAACTATCAGTTTGATTCACCTCCTCCATACCAGTTGGCTGTCAGGGTTACCATGCAGGTGCATCTGGGACCTGAATCATGTATTTGCACTCATCCACAGTAGCTGTGTCTCAGTCAGTTGCTAACAATAGTCAGAATAATAGGATGATAGAAGGAGGTTTCAGCTGAACTATGAAGATATGATGGAGATCAAATAGCAAAGTGATTTCTAAAAACCCATCTTCTTAGAAGGAATTGGATTAAAAAAAATTTGACTGGGAGCTTTTTGGAGGAAGTCACTGGAGTAGCATGGTTGGGATGTGTCTGCCCACACCTCAGGTTGGTGTGAGGGGCTTTATGGCTCACTCTGAGTGCCTGGAAGATCATGTGGCCTGCAGCAGCAAGCGGGTCATGTGTTTTGCACTCTGAGGATTTCTGAGCACTCCCTGAGAACCAGGTTGTGCTGTGGAATGAGGCTACTGGGACAGTTGCCCGAGAGGTCAGCACAGAAGGGGTCTCCAGAACCCTATTCTACAGCAATAATCTTTGTAGCTAGGTACACCACAGCTATATGGCTAGGGACTATATTTATTAGCTTCCTTTATGCTTGCCACTAAGTTCTTATTAGTGGCTTCTGATATAAAGGATGTACTGGTAATTATTTAACAACAAAGACAATGAAGCCCTGACTGTAGTGTTTGCCAGTTTTCATGGTATGAATTCTCTCATTATGGCTGATTTTAAGCTACAAGAGTGAGTTGAGAGAAGATGTGCATAATCGTGTTTTCCAGCCACTGGCATCCAAGAGTTCTGGCTCCTGCCTTTAGCTGGCCAAGGCGTATTTCTTTCCTCCATGCTGCCTGACATACAGATATGATGGGGCGTCTCTGTGGGCCAGGCAGATTAGAGCATGACTCTAGCACCAGGGAAAAGGAGCTTAGGCACCAGGGACTTTGGGAGTTTTTTGAGACCATTATTGTTTATACCTTTATAGGACAGCAGAATAAATGTCTATCTTATTTAGAGTTCTGCCATAGGGCTGACCAGGTAACTCAGTGGATTAAAGCATCTGCTTAGGCAGACACAGAGGTCTGTGGTTCCCTTACCCAGCCTGCCATGCAGGCCCCATCTCCAGAGCAGGCTGAGAGGATGATTGAGACAGTGCGTGGTGGTGCATGCCTGTAATCCCAACACTTGGGAAGCTAAAAACAGGAGAATCACTACAAGTCTGATTTGTGTAGTGAGATCCTATAGTCTCTGTAGACCCTGCAGAGTTTCTGCCATATACAACTAATCAGAAAATTTAATTTACTCAGCAGGCCATAAAAATACAAAGTGGTTGCTCAGCAGCCTCTGTTTCCTGCCTGGTAATATGTTTTTCTTCCGAGACAGGAAGAAACACCAAGCCAAGGGCCCAGCTTGGGGGAAAAAGAAGAAAACATGGGCTATCTCTTTTGGTGAATCCTGCTGCTCAAATTGCTTGTGGTCCATCTCTCCACTAGGCATCAGGTTTCAAGAGAGATCTTAAGGTCCAGACCTTATTGGTCACATCTTAGATAACAGAGCCAAATGATCACAGTTTGGCCTGATTTCCCTTCATGGAGAGAGTGCACTTGACCTTTTCTTTGTGCCAGAGTTCAGTTGTTGTCTCTTTCCAATGCCTTGTAGAGTATGGTGTTCCACAAGCACTGTTCGTGATCATCCTACAGCCCTGAAGATTGGATGATGAGAACTGTTCTTGCCACTTGAAAGAGGAACAAACCAAAGCTCAGTGTTATGGTTTGTGTCTAGTTGTCTCCTCAAAGCCTCATGCAATCACTGGGGTGGCTTCTAGAGTTTGTGATTAATTCTTGATTCAGTTCTGGAATTATGGGTGTGAGTGCTGCATTCATCCTGGGGTGGATAATCTGCACACAAATGTAAGGAGGGGAAAGAGGTTAGCTAGCACAGCTGCTGCCCCTCCCTTTGTTCTTGGCTGTTTGCCTCCACCATGAATGGCTGCCCTCTGCCATGTGCTGCTCAGCCTTGGAGCCAGCTGAGTGTGGACCGAAACCTCCTCTTAATTGTGGATTAAATAACCTTTGCTTCTTTAATTTTGGGTTATGAGTATTTTGTCCCCCTTTGTTTCCTTAATTTGGGGTTATGGGTATTTTGTCCCAGCAATGAAAGAAAAGCAAACAAGATATTTATCCTAAGATAGGAGTCTGTTCTTTAATAGTTGACTGTGGGCTCTGGAATGGCAAAGATCTTATCCAATTTGTTGATTAATCCAGCCTAAATGCCAAACTCTGTACCTGCTTTGGGGCTAGAATTTTTGAGTTTGTTCATTCCCTAAATTAAAAAACAAAAGCAAAGCAAAATACAGAGCCCTCATTTTATTACAGAGGGATATTTGTAGAGTTCAAACTGGAATTGTTTTCAGCATGGTATATTTTCAAACAAAAGAATTGTCGATAGCATGCTAATGATGTTAAAAGATTCAAAACAACCCTGAATAAAGGTTGTTCCAGCAGAAACCACATTAGTCACTATGGAGTTTACTAGTATGTCTGTGAAGCCCCCAGAATAGGCTGCTCTTAATGCCCTATGCCCAACATTTTACTGGTATACTCTCTGCTCTAGTGGGGCCTCTTAGTCATAGGTCTACGCTTTGTAGGTGTCAGTGGCTGCTTTGTCTTTTTTTGCGATATTGCCCTTTCTATCTTTGTCATAAACCTATCCAATTCAGAACAAAATCAGTCTTCTCTCTTTTTTTAATTGAGGTATTCCTTAAGCAGATTATAGATTTATTTGTTTGTCAT
>PVKN010002252.1:0-26733 GCA_004027915.1 Capromys pilorides | reverse complement strand
GCTAAGTATAAGGTTGTGAGTTTGAACCCCAGTCCTGCCAACAACAACAATAACAAAAAGTAAATCAGGATCTAAGTATGCTTCTTAAAATATGAGATTATAGGTTAGATTATAGATTATAGGTTAGACCTGTGGAGTTTTTTTCAGGGAGATGAGACAAGGTCTCACTGTGTAGCTCAGGCTGGTCTTGAACTCACAGCTGTCCTTCTGCCTCATCCTGGGATTATGGGCATGCACCGTCACGCCTGGTCTGACTAGCAGTTCTTAACTGATTGTATCCTTTTTCTCTCAGAGACAGTTGGCATGAGATGTTTTTAACTATCATAACTGGCAGATATTATCAGCATCAGGTGGGTAGAATTTGGAATGCTGCCAAATAACCTACAGTGTATAGGATAGTCCCCTATAATGAAGAAGTGTCCATTTGAAATTTCCAACAGGGTAGAAGTCAAGAGACTGGGTTGGAGTGGGGACTTGGAAGGGGATGGGTGGCACCAGCAAAGCCACAGAGGCAGGGGTTGCCTCAGTCCCTGCTGTGACAAGCCACTTTCCCTCCTTGAGGTTTTGATAAATCTCAAATCACAACTAAGCCTCTGTATGGGGCAGTCCTGGAGATGGTCACCCTTAATGGACCATGGTATATTTAGCTCATATTTTAACAGGCATACTTAGCTCCTGATTTACTTTTTTTTTTTTTTTTGCGGGACTGGGGTTCGAACTCACGACCTTGCACTTACCAGACAAGCACTTGTGTCACAGAGCCATCTCCCCAGTACTCTTTTTTTTTCTGATTTACTTATAGTTGAAAGAAACGTGATATAGTATGCCTGGATTGCCATTTGGAAGATGCACAGAGGTAAAAAACAAAACATGACAAACAAATACGTTAAAATTCCTAAAACCATCTGCCATTTGGCCTTATGATTCTTTTCTGGGACTAGAGCCAAAGTAAGTAACTGGAGAAATATATAAAAATTGATTTTTAGATATTTTCATGGCAATTTTGTTTATAGTAACAGTGTAAGTAGAAAATCTCATTATGCAAAATGTATTTAGTCCATTTTAAAAATCATCAAAGTCTTAACAGTTCCAGCATTGGCGAAAAACCCAAGTACAAAGTCTCCTCTGAGACTCAAGGCCAATGACTATAAAAATAAAAAGAGGAAGTCAAATGCTTTTAACGTACGGTGACACAGAGTAGCCATCTCCATTTCAAAGCGGAAAATAAGGGGACAAAAAAGAAGGGGACCAAAGCGGGACTGAAATCCTACAGGACAAATGTTAACTCCTGTGGTTCCACATCTAACACCCAGGGCAGGTTGTGGTGAGGTGTGTGCTCCAAGGTGGCTCCTTGGGTGGCCCTGTTCCTGTGGCATTCCTGGCAGGAGCCTACGTGGAGTATCTTTTGTGGTGGCCTTGCTTACTGCCTATAGCTTTCCCCAGTGTACGAGCCATGTTCCTGGCTCTCTATCTTCGTGGGGTTTTCATTGAACCTTTGGATTCACTCTTACAGCTTCTCATACTGCCTTCTTATGGGTTCCTTGTTTTTTGTATATGAGGGAAGGGTCTGAGGGTGTTCTCAGGGTGTACAGGGTGTTCAAGGTCTCAGTACTAGATCAGACTCATAGTGACCCACCTGGTTACAGCCTCCTAAGAGCTGGGATTACAGGCATACACCACCATGTCATGGATTCCTCATAAGGGCTATGATCCTGTCATACAGCTTTGCCTGGCCTCTCAGGCTGTCTTCTGAAGTGTTGCTGAATACCGCTATAATCCCATAACTCTTGCATTCAATATGCCTGCAAAACTAGCACCACATAGATGATGCCAAGGTTAGCTGCCAGCTTGAGCAGTAACTGGACCCCCTTGGACCATGGTTTCAAGAGCCCCTGAGAGGCTACATGACTGAGTAGTCATTGAGAAAGCATTTCTCTGTGAGTCTCTAGATGAACAGGGTACACTTTCACATGAAAATATATACTTCTGCACCCTTGAGCCTGTGATGATTAGTGTCTGGTCAATTCCTCAGATGCTATTTTATGTCATCCTTCCTCTTGTCCTGATGCAAAGTACTTGACTTCCTTTTAATGTCAATATTTTTAGCAACAATGCTCTCTGCTCCAACTTTGCAGGTACCTGCTGTCTGATAAAACTTCGAGCTTTCACATTGATCTTTTGCTCCTAATCCTCACTGTAGATATTGCTAAAAGCAGCCATAAGCACTCATGCCATAGCCTGTTTGTCTGTCTTGAAATTTCCTCTGTCAGATAAATTATTTCACTGTCTTTAATCTCAGTCTACCACAAAGTCTTAGGACATGACCAAAGGGAACATACATTTTCTGCCAGGGTGTAATACACATAAAGCAACTATCATTGAATTTCTTGGTGTAAACTTAAATCTCCTGAGTCTGGCCTTTGTGGTTATATTTCTATCAGTACTCTGGTCTTCAAAGTGCGGATCAGACTTTTCCATCAAGATCAGCTCACAGCCTCCTTGGGGTAGTCAGCATCTCCAAACCTTTGCGTACTATTACCACAAATCAGCTCCAAAGGTTTCTCATCTACATGGACAAGTACAGTGACAGCAATGACTCCATTTTTCTGGTACCAAAATCTATCATCCTCCAATATCTGAAACACAATACTCAACACTCACAACTTAAGGGAGGAGATATTGATTTTGACTCATGACTTCAGCCCCTGGTTGCTGGTTCCAAGGCAGAAATGGCATATTAAAAGAACAAGGCAGGGATAAGCTGTCCAACCTATGACAGTTAGGAAGCAGAAAGAGAAGGGAGGAGCCAGGGCCAAGAATATACCCATCATGGTCATACCCTTGGTGATCTACATCTTCTAATCAGACTCATCAGACTCAGAGTATTGGGAACATTTTATATTTAAACAGTAACGTACTGAATAACGTGTGGTGTAGGATTTCTGGCAAGCTCCCCATTGCCTCTTTCCCCCGGCTTCTACAGGGAGCTCACACTTCAGCCCTATACCTGTGTCAGTGAAATAGAAGGGCTCCACCAGAAAGTTCAACAAAATGTTGTGTCAAGTATTCTGCTAAGAGTGAGTTAGAGTTTGTCTGAGAGCAATAAGTATCTTACTCTGGGAAGAGGCAGTGAGCTTAAGGAGTCTCTAAGGTGGAAGTAGAGAAACTTCCTCAGTAGAAATAACGAAATCAGGCAGGTAACAGGTTGCCCTTCAAGATTTGGCTGAGGTTTCTAGGATCTAATGAGTAGAGGGAGTAATGGGTAGGGCAAGGGGTGGGCACTGTCATCAGAGTTGGGAGACTTTGGTCTGTGCTTCACTCCTGAGCCTCTTTTAATAGGAAGGGGAGAAATAATATCAGTGAGGGCAATAGGTACCATTCATTGAGTACATCTATATGTTGCATTACATTCTTGCCCTACAACACCAAGAGGAGAGTTCTCTAAGTCCACATGCTAACCTTCATGAGGCCATGTGTGCTCTTGAGTTGTACAGCCTGGGTTCAGGCTTCTCACTTGTTAGCATGAAGGCTTATAGAGTAGTAATGGCACTCTGAGGGAGCCTCAGCCTCCTCTGTAAAATGAAGAGTCTACATTATAGGTCTGGTGTGAGGAATAGTGAATTCACACATGTTAAGAACCCATCACAGAATCTGGCTAGGACCAATCCTCAATAAAGTATCAGATTCTATTAATATTGTGCAGATCAAAAGAAATGTACCTGAAGTAACAGGTGCATGGCACATATATGAGAAGTGCATCTTCTTGCTTCATTCTCTTGAATCAGGTAGATGAGAAATCTAAAGCCTAGAAAAGAAAAGAGAATTTCAGAAATTATGTAATGAGAGTGGGATAAATCTCAGTTGTAAGGCAGATTTTCTGCCTTATAGAGATAGTTTCTTAAAAAATCTTTTATTCATTTAGTACAGGGTCTTACTGTGCAGGTCAGACTCATAGTGATCCTCCTGTCTCAGCCTTCCCAGGGCTGGGATTACAGGCAGGCACCATCACACCTAGTTTCAGTGGTTGTAGGCTGGAAAGTCATGAAATACTAGGAACTAAACCCAGGTCCTTGCACTTGCCAGGCAGGTGTTTAGACTGCTGAGCTATTTCCCCATCCCTGCCTTCTAGAAAAAAGCCCCAGAAAATTCACTGAATACAAAAACATGTATATAGGAACTGATTAAGTTCCCCTCTGTACCCTCTCAGCCTCAGGTATCCTTTTATGGGGACGATATGTCTTCCAGCCTTCTGAGACCTAATTCCCCCCCCCCCCCCAACAAAAAGGCATGCTCTTTGATTAGAAGTTGTCACTGACTTTTGTTACCCACATCCTGTTCCTTAGAGCTAAGCGCAAGGAGCTACCTCTTGTTGGTTTACTAAGGCTTTTTTTTTTCTTTGCGGTACCAGGGATTGAACTCATGACCTTGCACTTGCCTGGCAGGTGCTTATGCCACTGAGCTATATACCTGGCCCTTGGTTGGTTTAGATGACAGTCCAAGAATCCCATCACACAGCTTTTTTTAGTGGCCTGACTGGGAAAGCAGTGAAATTTGGCAGCTATCAACTTCAAAGGCATAAATCTAATGTTACAGTTCCTGACCCACTTGGTACCAATTGCTGATAGACTGACTGTAGGGAGACAGCTTTGGGGAAGCCTGTGTCTTCTCCCACCCCATCCAGGTTTGATGGCTGGAAGGCCAGTCTGCTTTTATGGGGCATGCAGCCACATAGGGTGTGGTCTCAGTACACTTATGCAACAGGGTTCCAGGCCAGTCCCTGAAGTTGGTTAGGCCAGGTCCAAGGTGAATGAAAATAAATATGTGAAACTGTTTAAAGCCTTTTGAAAAAAATCAGGATGCCAGCTTTTAACAAGAATGAGGAGCTCCAAGTTATCTGAGGAGGTTACCCTTTGGCTGAGACAACATTATCTCTGTATGATCCTGGAGGTTAGCTCATTCCAGCCCCTGATGCTAATTGGCTTTAACAATAGTATCACAGTTATTAGGCTGTTGGGAAGATAATTGAGGTCCTTGATGTGACAGTGGGATGATCCTTCAAGCAATGTCTGAGTTCTTTCTGCTTGACATGCCTTCTGAGCTCTGACTGTGCAACCTGAGGCACACTTGCACTTACAAGGGCACTGAGCACCAAGAAGTAATAGGACACAGTATCTTGCCTACATATCCCCTGGGGGTATTTGGTTGAAGGTTACTCAATTAGTGGGTAATTTAAAACATTTTTTCTATGTAAATTTAATCCAAGTTCTGTCTTTGATTGTTTGAAGACCTTGTCATCCTTTTTTAATACACTGACCTTTTTCCCTTTCCCTAAGCCCTTTAAGTTACTCTAGGGGCTGGCAAGATAGCTCAGCAGACTAATGCACCTGGTTAGGCAAGCTTTGGCAAGCACAGGGACCATTATTTGGTTCCCCAATAACATGAGCTGCAGCAGCCCCGTCCCTAGGTGGGCTGAGCTGGCCACGGAGTCCATGGGTATAGTGCCTGTAATCCCAGTGCTGAGGAGGCTGAATACAGGAGGATCACTGAGTCCAGGCTGCATAATGAGACCCTGTAACAACCAAATACATACATACATACATACATACATACATACATACATACATACCTCTAAAGAAAAATAATTACCTAACAATTGGATTTCAACCAAAGAAAAAAATTTGTGTGGAATAATTCCAGGCTCTCAGTGTCTCCTCAGTGCAGACTAACCTGGTATCAACAATGAAGAAGTCAGATGCTTCTGTGTTCTAGGTCATCCCTTGCTCCATTCTATGCCCTGGGTGGAGAGAGTTCTGGATATTTAGTGACCATATGGGCTCTGAGGCTTAGTACCTCCTTTTGTCCCCTTTTAGATGATGATAGAGAGGTTCATGTTCCTAATGACATTTGGGACCTGGTCAGTGCTCTGTGTAGGGCACCCTTCTGCTCTGGCTGTGATGAATCATTAGTAAAAGAGAACTGACTGGATTCATGCCCAGAGTTACATCAACCTGCAGGTGCCTCTCTGATATAGCTATGTAGTATCTTGTCTACCTTACAGATGGAAGATCTCTTTTAGAAGACAGAGGGAGATGGGGCAGGAGGACTGGACCTGCTGCTGGGAGGTTGGACGAGATTGGCAGGGAACTCTTCTTCCTTGAGTATGCCTTGGGTGGGCTCTTCAAGAGGCAGAGTAGCAGGATTGGTGAATAAGGAATACTGGTTTTGTTGATAGGCTGACTTTCAAGGGAGAAGCCCATGAGGAAGCCCATGAGGAAGCCCATGTCCTCCCCAGTTCTCTAGAGGGCTGATGGCCACAAGGCCAATCTGCTTATGTGCCAAAGCACTTCCTGGCTCTGCCATGCTATATATTCAGAATCCAGAGTCTTTTCTGAAGCTTTGGGTCCTGTAGGTCCATCTTTCAGAGGGAAAACCTGGGATATTCTCAGAGGCAAGGGGGGACAAAGGTTTAGAACATAGGCTCTGAGGTCCACTGATAAGATATATTTCCTATGTTTGCTCTACTACAGGGATACTGACCAGGCCTTAAATTCCCCATTGGGGGGACAAAATATTGCTCTGCCCTGCTGTAATTACTGAGATAATTTAGAGCGACACAATGGGTTTAGTCCCATAGCTATTGGATTTCTAGCTTCATCACTGTGAGGTACATAAAGAATATGGGATCACAGCTCTACACATGGCCACTTATCCCCAAGTAGATAGAGCTTCCTTGAGTCACATCATGAAGTGAACCCATAATGATAAATATCACAATTCCCCATTTTCCTCAGTGAAGTCTCTTGATTCTAGTAAGGACCAAATAAGCATGCTAGAATGTGGGCCAACATGTATCAGAGGGCATCTTTGCCCTCCATAGAGCTGGGTATGTAGAGCACACTGGGAATATTGAAGGATTAGGTGAAGCATGGCCACAGTGGGCCAGATTCTCACTGTTGGAATTGAATGTTGTTTTAGTTACTCTTCTCTTGTTGCTGGGACAAATACCCAACATGGAAGCTTAGGGAAGGAAAGGTTTGTTTAGCTCACAGTTACTGGAGGTTTCATAGTTTAAAACAGCCTGAATTACATAGCAAGACCTCAAGGCACTGCACCGTTGTGTCCAGGATGATCTGCTCCATACCTACAAGAGAGGCTACCAGGCATGGCGGGGTGAGGGTGGAGATGGGTGAAGTGCATGTTGTCTGTTTAATGGTTTGTGCCTCTCTGGCCTCACCCTCGAGCTGCATGCCTGACAGCCCCATGATTTACATGAAGGTTTGGGGGGGCCAACTAGATACAACAATAACATTCTGCCCCTTTCTGCAAAAAGGTATTTTATTCCATCTCTAAGAGTTACCAAAGTCCCAACAGCTTCAGCGTTGCTGAAGAGTCCAAGTCCCAAGTTTCCTCTAAGATCCAAGGCAAACTCTCAGCTGTGAGCCCCTATACAAATAAAAAGTTAAATACATCCAACATTCAAAGGCATAAGATAAACATTGCTATTCCTAAAGGTACACATAGGAGGATACAAACCACTGGGGCCAAAACAAGTCCAAAATCCATTAGAGCAAACATTATGTCCTGTAGATCCTTGTGGAACACCCGAGGCAATCTGTGGTAAATTATGAACTCCATATGGCTCCACCCATATGGCATTGCTGGTGGTTGTAGCTCCCATGGCTTCGGTCAGCTTTGTTCCCTCTTTGCAGTTTCCCTTAGGTGATCCATGTTCTTGGCTTTTCCAAACTTCTGAAGTGTCCACTGAGTAGGCTTCTCACTCATTGCTTCACACACTTCCCTCTCAGAGGCACACTGCTTGGCCTCCCAGGCCTTCTTCTGAAATTGAGGTGGAAGATTTCTTAACCTCAGAACTCCTGCATTGTTCATGTGTCTAAAACCAATGCCACATGGATGATGCCAAGGTCTGCTGCCAGCTGGAGCAAGATCCAGGCTTTCCTCTCTCTTGGCTGTAGGGGTTGAATGCCTGGATTGCTAAGCACTCAGACCCTAATTCCGAGAAACAAATTCTCTATACTGCCTCCATTGTGGAACATGGGGCTCGGCGGCTTTCTCCTCAGAGCAAAGTCCCTCACCCTTAAGATTCTGAGGTTGCAAAGGGCAAGAATTTGCCACCTCCTGTAGCATCCTCAGGACATCTTTTCTATTCCCCTGTTCTTCCTGGGCAATGGAGATCTCAGCTCTGTCTTTACAGTCCACAGCCTTCCTGGCACTTTCTTTTTGGCCAAACTCACAACATTTTAATCATTTGCTGCACTCTTTGCTCTTCATTCTCAACATATATTTGACTAAGAGTCCCAGCAATAACCATTCCATTGATCCCATATTTGACTGCTTTGAGGTTTCTTTTGAAAGATTAATCAGTATTCCATGCTTAATCCCAATCTCAGGAAAAGTCTCTGGAGTTCAAGACCTTGGCAGGAGTTCTGGGCAAAAGTCAGACAAACCTTCTTCTAAGCCAAAACACAAATAATCTGGAGTCCAACAACCAATGCAGTCCTTCTTCCCAGCAGAAATCTCCCCAGCCTGGTCTTTATAGGTCAGCTTTCTATCAGTCTTCTGATCTGAGCTCTGACCAGAATCTCTCCCCTGGAGAACAGCTGAAGTTGTTCTAGCACTTCTGTGGTAGGTGACATCTCCAAACCTTTCCTATCTCTTCCCCACAATCCTTTCCCAAAAACTTGAAATCCACATGGTAATGTTTAGCCACAGAAATAACCCCACTTCTCTGGTAACAAATTCTGTCTTAGTTACTCCTCTCTTGTTGCTGGACAAATACCCAACATGCAAGCTTAGGGAAAGAAAGGTTTATTTATCCCACAATTACTAGAGGTTTCATAGTTTAAAGCAAGATCTTCAGGCACTGTGCTGTCGTGTCCATGAAGATCTGCTCCATACCTCCAAGAGAGGCTACCAGGCCTGGGGAGGGGCTGTGTGGGTGAGGAGCATGCTTTCAGTTTAATGGTTTGCATCTCTCTGGCCCTGCCCCTCAAGGCCTTCCCTGGTCCTCTGGCCCACCCCTTAAGCCACGTGCTTGAGAGCCCATGATATACATGAGGCTTTGGGGAGACAACTAGATACAAACCATAATAGATGTCTTGGTCAATGGCAGGAGCTACTAGATAAGATCTGGCCTGAGATAGCCCCTTCCCCCAGCCTGCTGTCCTTCTGCATACTCTCTTCCTTTCTAGCACTGACAACAGCTGTCAGCTCTAGCTCCTGGACACACATAGAAGAGAAAGTCTCCTGTGCTTCTTGTCATGACTGGATTTCAATATGGTGCCTCTGTGATGGTTGCCACCTGGCTATTCAAGGTGAGACTGGCTGACACAACAAATATGTGATCAGAACAGGTAAACCTCTGTTCCTTGGGATCGTGTATTCCCAATTCCCTATGTCTTCTTCTTCTCTGAGTGCCATTTTCCAGAACTAGTTTGTTTAAAGTCTCCATGGTTCAAGGTTCCACTCCAGTACTCTCTCATGCTATCATCTCTAGTGTTCCAGTGGAGGGATCCTTAGCCCACACAGTAGCTTCGCTCTCCACACAGTATTTTCAGATATGGCACCTTGTTGGGTACTCTGACACCTCTAAGAGGGCAGGGGCTCTCTAGCCCACCTCCTGTCCTTGCTCTGTGAGTGTATTTTGTTAGGCAATCCTGTAAGGAGGCAAATGAGAGGACCAGGAGTGAAGGAGAAAATGGCTTTTTCCCCCGGAGCAGGAGGGGTTTGCACTTTTGCCAGTACCTTTGGTTGGCCTTGGAGAATAAGCCTCAGAGGTCCTCGATGCCGTGGTAATACAGGTCATAGCTGTGATCTAGATAGTTGGGCAGCTGTAGGACTAGGGAATGGCCTTTTTCTTGTCCCACTTTCAAGCTACTCTCCTGCCCCAGACTCTGCCCATGGGCCTTGGCCAAAGTCCCTGAGGTTTGTCCCAGCCTCCTCCATAGCCCTAGCCATAGCTGATGGGAGCTGACAGGAGGCCTAAAACACAGAGAAGTCTGACGCCCCACTAATCTCCACATCATCTGTGGGTGTACATTTTCAACAGAGGTAGAAGAGATGATAAAAGAAGCAGTGTTTCCGCATGCAGTACTTCTAGTGAAGCGTGTTTGCATGGTGATTCACATCAGCACATTTTTAATATCCATAAACCCATACCGTCAAGGATGGGAGCAGCCTTGGGCCAGAGCTCCTGGCTTTACAAATGTTCTGGACTTAGGAAAAAGTGGTTGGTGAGCAAGCAGGCTGCTGTCTTGCTGGCTGGATTTCACTAGTGTACTGCATAATACATATAGTGTCCCACGCATGCCCCTGTGGGATTTCCTGAGACCTATAACCCAGCTCCTAAGAGTTCACCATTCACCTGATCTGAATGGTTATTCCTGGAGTTCAGTGTCGTTGTAAGGCACTTATTTATCACTCAGACTAACAGATTTTAACAGCTTGAGTGATAGAGCCATTAGTCAAACAACCCTGCTATAGTGATGGTTAGTACCCAAGATGTTTAACCACAGGATATCCCAAGTATGGAGAGGGGGCCAGGAATGATCCAGAAGGGAGCATTTAGTCACTTCATCTGCTTGTGATGATCTCAGAAATGTTCAAAAAGCAGAAGCTGCTGAGAATGGTAAAATCTTGGTCTCTGATCTCAAGGAACCAGTTAGGAAGATAAAGGAAAACAACTTGTGAAGTGAATTGGAACTCCTGCTGAGGCTACCAAAGAAGGTATTGTGGGGACAGGGGCATCTGAAGAATGGTCCACTTTCCAATGTCATGGTGGAGATATAGGATGCAGTAGCTGAGGGTACAGAGGAAATAATTGAAAGACTTGGCCTAGTAAATGTATGGAGTTTGGATCTGTGAAAAAGAATAGTGAAAAGGGAAGAGAATTTTCAGCCCAAAATCATGAATGGAGAAATATAGAACCCAAGAGTTCCAAACACGCACCAGTAGCTTGATTTGATTCAGTTTGAATGCAAGAATCTTTTCTGCAATAGACAGGGCCCACCTAGCCCAGGCATCTTATTTATCACTATTTGGAGAGAGATGCTCTTTAAATCAAGACCTTAGAGAGATCACAAATGAGTTTACTGAAGATACCCTGTGTGTTATGGGGATCATTCTCAGTAGCTCAAAGTGAGTGTATATCAATGCCTGACCCTCTTCATTAAGCAACTGGTGGTTTTCCTTAGTTAGCAAAGCATAGAAGAGAGTTCAGCTCTGCATATTGGGAGGAGGCTTTGTCCTTCAAGTGCTATAGATAGTCTTTGGTCTGTCCTGTGACAATTTGTGCCCAGATTGCAGCATCTGAAAGTCTTAGGCTATTTATTAGTTTTATAGATAATTATTAAGCTTGCCAATTAAGTTATTTTAACTTCCCTAAACTGTGGAATAATCCCAGGGGAGACAGTGTTTAGGTTCCTGGTACTGCAGTGGGAGGGGCACTCTAATAAAAGATAAACAAGGCTGAAAACCACAAAATACAGTTGAGAGAAATTTAAGAGGACCTAAATAAATAGATAATTGCTTTATATATGCAATGACCAATGTTGTTAAGACATCAGCCTTTGCTAAATTGATCTATAGATTATCTTAGCTCAGCAGATATTTGGGGGGTTGAATAATGACAAATTGATTTTAAATTTTGTACGTGATAAGACCAAGTGAAACACCAAGAGTGGTCTAGCAATGTTAATGAATAAAAGAATTACAGTATTTTCACTATCAGATTTTGAAATTTACTATAACGATCAGAAATTAGGCAAGCATATGATTTGTAATAAAACAGAGTAGAAAGACCCATGGTGTTGTCCCCAGCTTTGCAAAAATTGTATGGCCACAGTTCAGTGGAAGAAAAGATACTTGCAAAATATAATGCTGAAACAGTTGTATATCTGGACCTATAACCAAGAAATCTTGGTCGCTACCTCACACTGCAAAAAGTTATTCAAGATGGAGCATAAAACTTCACCTTTAGTAATACATCTTTTAGAAGATGGTTGGGATGGTAGCTCAGTGGTGAAGTGTCTGCCTGGCATGCACTAGGCCCTGGGCTTAATTACAGTAGTACCAAAAACACTCTTCTAAAAGAAAATAATATTTTGGTGCTCCTGGAATAGGAAAAAATTTCTTAGGCAGGACACTAAAATCACAGATCAGTGTATCTATAAAAAATCAATTAAAATGTAAATGGAAAGCCAAAAATTGGTGAAAGGTATTTATAATACATCAAAGAACTTTTATCTAGAATATGTAAGTTAAAACCCCCCTGCCCTCCAAGAAAGGTTTAAATTGTTTTTCTCTCCTTAGGAGTTGAGTAAAGACTTTCTGTGCTTCGGTCATAGTGTGGTAGCCTGATGACAAACCAGGTTCAGAGAGCTGGACTCTTCAGGATCCCAGGATCCTCTCTACTATCCAAAGATTCTTTGCCTTTCAGCCACAAGATTGGATTGTGAATATAATTATTGTTCTTTTATTTAACCCCTATGATAATAAATTACAAGTCCTTTTTTATAACCATGATAAATTTCTACTTGGTGTTCCCAAGTCTCTTGGTAGTCAAGGAAAATTTCATTTTTAACAAATTCTTTAGGCTGTCTTCAGTTCAGCATGGTTCAGTTTTTAGAACATTGCAAAAAAGACTTTTGTCTCTCTTTCTTTCTTTCTTTCTTTCTTTCTTTCTTTCTTTCTTTCTTTCTTTCTTTCTGTACTGGGAATTGAACTCAAGATCTCAATTGCCAAGCAGGTGCTGTGCTGCTGAGCTATATCCCCAGCCCTTCTTTGCTTTTTTTAAAATTAAAGGTGCA
This sequence comes from Capromys pilorides, assembly GCA_004027915.1. Taxonomy (NCBI): domain Eukaryota; kingdom Metazoa; phylum Chordata; class Mammalia; order Rodentia; family Capromyidae; genus Capromys; species Capromys pilorides. The sequence continues at coordinate 13,909 of PVKN010002252.1, read as the reverse complement.
CTGGGGTTAACTGTGTTGCTGGGAAAATATCAAAGACAAGCTTTTTTAAAAAGAAGCCAGCCCTTTGATTTTTTTTTATTCCATTGGGTTAATATTTGCTACTATAGAATGATGAGATCTGAGTTCTACCATGACAAAACCAAACAAGTCATGTCAGGATTAGTATTGGTTATTAAGAGTGGTGACAGCTCAATTTTCAGTGAGCTTCTATTCAACAAGTCACATGTAAAAAAAATTGAGGAGTCACCATCCAGATAATTCCACAGCTTTGGAGCAAAAGCTTAATAACTACTATAGATGATCTATGTTGTATGAAAATCTGTTCATTCCAAATCTGGCAAAGTTTGGTAAACATTCAGAGATTGGTTTTACCATTGAAGGTGCCTGTGACAATCTGTGTACATCTGTCTTCTATTACCATCTCTGGATGATGAAAACATTTTAAGCTACCCCCATAATTTTTTCAAATTTAACTATTTCTGGTTTTGAAAATTCATTTACTTATATTATTGAAATACCCAGTATTTTAAAGACTTCTTACATCCACATTCCTCACCAAAAGGAAAAGTTGATGTAGGTATTTATGGGACTGGCCACAGGAAATAAAAGGATGAGCTTTTCCCTAGAGCATGACATGGAGATGCTGTTATTCAGGTGGACTTGATATGCTACATGATAGGGAAACTAACACTAGTCTTGAACGATGTGGTTTGTCATTCTAGTGCTCAAGTTCTATTACATTCTGGATATGAAGGGAATTTGATGTATTTTTTTAAACTATGGGCTTTATTTTTTAAAATATGGGTTGATGATCATTTTATTACCTATAAATCCTGTCTTAGTTACTTTTCACTTGTTGCTGGGACAAATACCTGACACTCGAAATTAAGGAAGGAAAGGTTTATTTAGCTCACCATTTGTGGAGGTTTCAGTTCATACTCAGCTGTCTCCAAGGCAAATGGTATCAGTTCATGACAGAAGAAAAGAATGAAGAGCAGCCATGGTGTCCATTAAGCCTATTTCTTCTTTCTAAGCTTACCACGAAGACCAGCATTCCACCACAAAGATCAGAGCTCCTCCAAAGTTGTAGATGAAAAGATCAAGCTCCTCCAAAGTGGCATGCTCCTCCAAAGCTGCAAAGTGGCATGACAAAGACTGGGACTTCTCCAAGGAAATGAGGTGAAGCAGGCCTTCCTCAACTTCCTTGGATACACTTTTTGTGCTGAGTCACTCTGGGGTGGGCTGTGGCACCCTAGGGAAGAACCAATGGCACCCCAGAGAGGGCCCTCCCCATCCTGCAGCCGATCTAGCCAAGCTTCTGACATCAAGTTGACACAATGTATCAAGTACCACAATCTACTCCTTGTCAACTTGGCAATTACACATATACTTTTTAAAGCCAGTTTCCAGGTACACAGACATGCCTATGAACACTTTACAATTGAACATTGTGTAACACTAGAACCATGGTATGTTGCCCCTGGCCCCCCGCCAAAGACTCATGCACATCCATTTATACAAAAGGCATTTAGTCTTTTAGTCATCTCTAAGAGTTTCCAAAGTCCTAACAGTTTCAAGATTACTGAATAGTTCAAGTTCCAAGCCTCCAAGATCTAAGGCAAACTCTTAGCTGTGAGCCCCTGTATAAATGAAAAGTTAAACACTCCCAACATTAAAAGACACAAGATAAACATTATCATTCTAAAAGGTACACATAACAGGATACAAACAATTGGGACCAAAATAAGCCCAAAATCCAAAAGGGCAAATATTAAGTCCTGTAGTTCCCTGTGGAACATCCAAAGCAAACTGTGCTGAGTTGTGAGCTCCAAAAACCTACATGGCTTCACCTCTATGCCACTTCTGCTCCCAGCTCTGATGGCTTTTTTCTCGGATCTGTTTTGTTCCCTTTTTGCAGCTTTTCTTAGACCATCCACATTCCTGGCTTTTTCAAACTTCTGAGGTTTTCTTTGAATGGGTTTCTCACAGCCTTATGTACTGCCCTCTCAGGGGTACATTGCCTGGCTTTCCAGGCCTTCTGAAATCTAGGTGGAAGCTTTATTAACCGCAGAACTCCTACATTCTTCACGCACATAAAACCAATGCCACGTGGATGATGCCAAGGTCTGCTGCCAGCTGGAGTAGTAGCCAGGCTTTCTTCACTCTTAGCTATAAGGGTAGAGTGTCTGGATCACTAAGCACTGTTAGCTGTAAGGGTAAGATCCTCTGATCCTAGTCCTGAGAAACAAATTTCTGTGCTGATGCAATTTTTCAATCTAATGTGGCCGCCACTGCCATTCTGGAACATGAGGCTCTGCAGCTTTTTCCTCAAAGCAAAGTCCTTCACTCTTGAGATTCTGAGGCTGCAAAAGGCAGGAAGCTTCCACATCCTATGATGCCCTCAGGGTATCTTTTCTATTCCCCTGTTCTTTCTTGGCAATGGAGATCCTCTTAGCTCTATCTTCACAGTTCATAGCCTTCCTGGTGCTTTCTTTCTGGCCAAACTCACAACATTTTAAGTCATCCTTCTGGGCTCTTTGTTCTTGACTCTCAACGTAAACCTCACTAAAAGCCCCCAACAACAGCTGTGCCACTGCCTCAACATTTGACTGCTTTGAGATTTCTTTTTAAAGATTAATGAGTCCACTGTGCTTAATCTCAGTCTCAGGTGAAGTCTCTGGACAGGAACAAAATGCAGACAAACATTCTGCCAAGCCATAATACAAATCATCTGCCATCCAACAACTAATGCTGTCCTTCCTCCTAGCAGAAACCTCCCCAGCCTAGTCTTTACAGTCAGGATTCTTATCAGCCTTCTAGTTTGAGCTCAGACCAGAATCTCCCAAACAAAACAGTCGAAGCTGCTCTAGTGCTTCAATTGTAGGTGACAGCTCCAAACCTTTTCTATCTCTTCCCATAAGTCATTCCCAAAAACCTGTAATCTACATGGTCAGGTTTAGCCACAGCAATGACCCCACTCCTGGTACCAAATTCTGTCTTAGTTATTTTTAATTTGTTGCGAAGGCAAGGTTTATTTAGCGCATAGTTAGTGAGGGTTTCAGTTCATACTAAGCTGGCTCCAGGACAAATGCAGCAATTCATGGCAGCAGAAAAGAACAAAGTGCAGAGGAGAGATAACAGCTGTGATGTCCATCAAGCCTCTCTCTTCCTTCTAAGCTGACTAGGAAGACTGGTGCTCCACTGTGAAGATCAGAACTCCTCCAAAGTGGCAGCTGTGAAGGTCAGGATCCTCCAAAGTGGCACAGTGGCAAAGTGATGTGATGAAGACTGGGATTTCTCCAAGGAAGTAAGGCAAAGCAGACCTTCTTCAACTATTTTATATACACTTTGTGCTGAGTCACTCCGGGGTGGGCTGTGGTGTTCTATAGTAAAATCAGTGGTGTTCCAGTGTGGAACAAATGATACTCCGGGGCACGTCCTCCCTGTCCTGCAGGGCGGGGCCTCCAGGTCCAGGAACTGTGGAGGGGATCCAGCCAAGAGTGCTGGGGGTTTTTTTGGGTATTTTTAGTAAGAGTCTACAGCATCTCACTACTTAGCCCAGACTTGTAGTGATCCGCCTGTGTTCAGTCTCCTAAAGAGCTGGCATTACAGGCACATGCCACTATGCCCAGTCTCACTTGCCATCTCTGTGTGTCCCAGGAGCAGGACCAGCATGGCAGGCCGGGATTGAACCCCAGCCGCTGCATCTGCCTAAGCAAGCATTTTAATCCGCTGAACTATTTGGCTGGCCCTTCAGCCAAGCTTCTGGCATCAAGTTGACACAATGTATCAACTACCATATCCCCTTAAAGAAAATTTTCCCAGGGTGAACTTTATAGGATCAAGGAAGTATGTTCATTTATTGAATTCTCTTTTGAGAGAGCAAAACCTCTCTCCCCTGACTATTATCTTTGATTTTTCAAAGGCCTTTGATTGGTGGTTGTGCTTCAGCTAGAATTTATGGGGCTTTGGTTGCTACATAGTTGCCTTTTGTAAAATCTGAAGTTATAAGTAAAATTATTTAATTTTACAAAAATAAAATATCAGATATGTAGTGAGTACTTAAAATGGACATTAACGTTTTCACATCAGCTTTTACTTACTTATAAAACCTGAAAGATAATATCAGAGATAAAATCTATGTAAACTACAGTGTAAACACAAACAAAAGTCTTATTGCATAAATGAGCTTGTCAGACCCACAGCAGTCTTCACATATCATGACTGTGTGTTCCATACACAAGTAGTGCCTACATTGTATACTTTGTTTTCCTGTACTTTCTCACAGGGCCCAGTTGGCATGAGGCAGAGACCAGCCAAGACTATCAGGCTTGTGCAATTTATTGTGCCTGGGTGCAACAGACAGAGAGTGAAAAGTCCATTTATAAAGAACAAAGAGAAGCAGAAGTTTTTAATAGGGCTTTTAAAAAAAGGCAAGGGATACTGAGCAGGAAGGTCTTAGTAAATATCAGTGGTCAAAGCTGTCTGAATATGTCATGCCTCAATGGACAAAGGCCTGGAGGTGCTTGGTGTGAATGGTTGGGTGTGTTTAGATGTAGTCCGTGTTCCATTTTATCTTTTTTATAACTTCCTATGTTTGCCTAGGGCACAAGTGCTGACCTGAGAATAAATGATTCTGCTGGTAGGCAGGTTGGATATTGAGACAATCATGTCTTAATTAAGCCTTATGTTTTTGCTTTTTTGTTGCTATAAACAAAAAGGAAAAAGTAGAAGAAAAAGGGAGAAGGACACCATTTCTCATGATTGCTTCCTGCATGGCACATGGGCTGAGTGGGCAACGTAGTGAAAAGGAAAACTTTGGGGAACTGTTTCATGCTGGGGTAAGGAGAAGAGTAACAGCTGCCCATTAGTGATTGTTTGGATGCAGTGTTGCATGGGTTGTGGTAGGAATCTGAAAAGGCAGGATCTGCACAAGAGAAGAAGGGTTCAATAGAGCAATGGTCTTGCTAAGAGAAGGAGCCATCAGGCTCATCTGGAGGATGGGTATGAGGGGCTGGAGAGAAGATTGTGTGTGCATTGTGTGAGGAGGGGGATGACAGGGGAAGGAGAGCAAATCAAGGGTGAGGGCCTGATCAAAGTACAGGCTAATCAATGAACTCATTTTAGCTAAAAGTTCCAAGAGTGCCCAGTGGAGAAAGCACAATCTCTTCAACAAATGGTATCCAGAAAACTGCTGTTATAGTTTGTGTTTAGTTGTTCCAAATCCTCATGTAAGTCATAGGGCTGATGCGGCTCAAGGAGCAGCAAGTGGCTCAAGGGGCGAGGCCAGAGGACTAGGACGGGGCTCAAGGGGCGGGGCCAGAGAGGCTTGACCTGTTAAACTGGTAGCAGGCGCTGTCCCTCTGGCCTGTGATCTCTTGGAGGTATGGAGTGGCTCGTCCTGGACACAGTACCCCAGCCTCTCCTCCAGATCCTGTAGAGTGGGGCAGCAGTGTGTGTGTTTGAGGCTTTCTTGGGCAAAGAGGAGATGTTTGAAGAGGACAGAGGCACTCACCCTCTGGAGCAAATAAGGCTCCAAGATCTTGCTATGTAACTCAGGCTGTTTTAAACTATGAAACTTCCAGTAACTGTGAACTACATAAATCTTTCCTCCCTTCACTTTGAGTGTCTGGTATTGGTCCCAGTAATGAGAGAAGAGTAACTAAGACTACTACAAAAGACAACTGCTGAAGAGTGAAAATGGACTCATATACTATAAGAGAAAATCAACTCAAAATGGAATAAATAATTAAAAATGAGAGCTGAGGCTATAAAATTCTTAGAAGACAAGGAAAATGCTTTTTGACATTGGTCTTGGAAATCATTGTAGAAAATTTCAGCAGCATGGGGTAGGGTCTCAAAAAATTAAAATTAGAACTCATGGAGTAGCAAGTTAAAATTAAAACTTCTGGCTACCCAAAACCATGAAAGTCAGGACACTGGAGGGCTACTTAGCACTCCTAATAGTTGATTACAGAACTGTTCACAGTAGCCAAGATGTGGAAAAACCTAGATGTCCACCAATAGATGAGTAGATAAAGAGTATGGTGAAATGGTATATTATATAAATAAATAACACTTAAAAGGGCTTACTGTTCAGTCTTAAAAACACAGCAAATTCTGGTATATGAACATGAGTGAAATGAGCACGTTAAGCTAAATGAAATAAGCTAGCCAGGAAAGGAGAATTGCTGTCTGATTCTACTTGTATGATGTTGTAATTTTTGTTGTTGTTGTCATTTTGTTATTTTTTTTTTTTAGCAGCTACACAGGTGAGGAGGTTATACACCACAGACTAGGTAATTAAACTGCCCAAAATAGAGGTTTATTTAGCTCCTGGCTCTGGAGTGGGTAAGTCCAAGAGCATGACCCTGCCATGCTGTGAGGCTCTTCTTCCCGTACCTTAACTTGGCAGAGGGCATTGCATGGTAAGGCAGAAAGGCAGAGTGAGCTTCTTGCCGGGGTCATTCATTCCCTTCCAGTTGCATCCCACAGGCCCCACATTTTGACCTCATCTAACCTTAATTACTTTCCAAGGACCCCCCACCTTCAAATACCATTAACAGATTACTTTGGGGATTGAGTTTACAATACATGAAATTTTGGGGACACATTCAAACCATGGTGTAAAAAACACCTAAACTAGTGAAAACCATAGAGGTTAGAATCATAGGAAGTGATATTCCTGTAGGGTAGGAGGGGGTAAGGAGAATGGGGAGTTATTAATCAATGAGCATAACGCTTCAGGAAAGCAAGGTGACTTAAGTTCTGGAGATCTGCTGTACAACACTGTATTTATTGTCTATAATGCTATATTACACATACAAAATTTTATTAAAAGGATAGAACTAATATGTAGTGTTCAAACTATAATAAGTTACAATTAAAAATAATGAAATGGTTTTGAAGAAAACCTAGGGAAAACAGCATTACGTGGCTCCTGTCCCCTCTTGTCTGAAGACCTGAGGCATTGGAAATGTGGAGATGTTGGGCTGATGACATCTGATTTTGAATGTTCCGTGGAGTGAGGGTAACAGTAATGACTCCCACCCACCACCATCCTCCTACCTACAAAGGGAAAAAGAGGAACCGGCGGCTTCATGCACTCCAGGGAGGTCTGTTCCTGACAGCTTCCTCCATGAACAATAAACTGACACTGGATAGTGTGCAGTCACCAGCCAGTTATTCTTTCTGTTCAGCCTCAGTCGGCTCATCAGAGCCTGGCAATGAGGTGGGGTCTCTGTGCAGGTTCTGGTTGGACAACGTCGGAGACCCTAAATGCATTTCAGTTCTCTATGTTCTGAACTGTTTGCTTTGCCTGCATATTTCTGTTTTTTTTTTTTAAACGTTACCAGCAGAGTTAATTTGTTTCAACTTCCTTTGCCTAAGGATGCCATGGGTTATGCTTATGCTGGTGATCTCCAGGGATGGGATGGCTGCTTCTCCAAGTTGCAACTGCATCATAGTCTTGTTGGGAGAGAAGGGCAGACTGGTGGAGAATGTCTGCCTCGACCACAGCTTAGTTCTCTCTTCTCAAGGCTTATTTAAGCCATTATCCCACACTGCTGACTGCTGGAGACACAGAAGTGAAAGGACAGAGTCCCTACCTTCCAAGAACACATAGCTGATGGAGATAGGCTTCCCTGCATCACAAACAATGGTACAGGTGTGAAGTAATGGGGAGGGCGTGGTGGGGTGAGAACTGCCTTACTGGTTTGTGGGATGGAGCTGTAGGCAAGAAATTGGACTTCTTTCTTGGTTGTACACAGACATATATTTATTGTATGGAAAACTGAAACCAATCTCTGAAGGGGCCAGTCTTTACCTACCTTGTAAATTGGGAGAGACAAATATGTTATCAATCCTGTAGAACCTTTATGAGGAGAATAAGTCAGCTGTGAAGATGTCTGGGGATGGCAACCAAGAAGTTCAGGTACTGATGTTTATCAGTGTCCTCTTTGGTGCTTCCAGTGAGCAAAGTGCTATTGCTTCAGCACTGCACTTGGAGAAGGCAAGTCTTAAATTTGTTTGTTTTTCAGCAAGTGGTCAGAGTGCTTCCAGAATCTTAAGAGCATTCTTAAAACTGGCATAACTTTGCTGCACTTCAACATGAAAGTGCAGTTGGGTGGTGTGGACTGGTAGACCAGATGTCTAGACAGAATCCTCCCAGGCACTGTGTGCTATAACTCTGCCCGTAAGCTGAGACTACCACATGAAAGGCAGCTAGGAACTAGGCTGGGAAGGGGCTTGACAGTTGTACAAAATGAATGCTATTCTGTGGCTGCTCTAATTCCTAGTAGAGCTTGAGTTTTCTTTTCCTATTTTTCTCCTTGTCTGGAAGCAGCAGTATTGGAGCTTGACCTAAAGCTAGAGGTTCAAAGGTAGAGCGGTGCCTCTGGAGGTGGTACAGCTTGACAGAATGAGGACTGAGACACCTTGAGGAGGGGCGGCACTCAGGTCACAAGGGTCAGGAGGCAGTGTTTACAGTTTCCTCCAGTACACAATTCTTCATCCATTGGGGCCCAACACTTCATGCTTTATGTCTTTCTATTCTCCTCTTTCCTCTCCATTTCTTTTCCTGCTTTCCCTCTTTTCTTCCTGCTCTCTTTAATCCACCTTGGCACAGGTGCTCCTAACTTCTTCAGGTATCCTTCTTCCTAGAAGCAGCGGCACAAATGTCTCTTCCCATCTCATTCATTACAAGCAAAATTCCCTCACATTCTTTTTTTTCTTTTCTTTTTTTCTTCAGTACTGGGGATTGTACTCAGACACCACGCTTGCCAGGAAAGCACTTATTCCATTGAGCTATCTCCCTGGTCCCTTCTCTCACATTCTTGACCACAGTAATAATAACTGATTTGAAATTTTTGTCTGATGTTTCCAACATCTGGGACTCCATTAATTATCTTTTCTCTTTGGAATTTTTTGCAGTTTCTGCTTTTTCATATGTTGTGCAGTTTGGGCTTCTTTTGTACTCTGGATATAGTGAGTGTCATATTGTGAACTCTGGATTCTTATGGTAAGGGTTGCTGGATGCTGCTGCTGCTGCTGCTGCTGCTGCTGCTGCTGCTTGGCTCAGCCTGCCCTGGGGGTGGGGCTGGCGCAGCCTGTGGTGCCAGGGATCGAACTGCAGTCCTTGTGGTTGCCTAAGCTTTCCTAAGCAGGATGAGTTGCTTTTATTTAAGCTGGCAAACTGTTGCTGTGTTCTGAGCAGCAATGCAAACCTCTGCTGAGCTCTTTCATCATTAGCTGGTTCTGAGCCTGCTGTGTGAATATATAGTTTATCAGTCAGCCAGAGGTCTGGTAGAGTACATATGAAGGACTCAGGGCTATTCATCATTGACTTGCCACTTCCTAAAGTAACCCCTTTTATGCTCCAGCACCCTTAGTTTCCCTGAGCTTTATTCTCTGGTTCTTCAAGCTGAAAAAACTAGGTTTCCTAAGAGAGCTTTAGTCACCTGACATAATGCTCACTAGAAGTGTTTTCTCAAGGTAACTTTTAAAAAAAAATGTATTTAGTACAGAATCTACAGAATCTCACTATGTAGATCAGACTCATAGTGATTCTCCTGTTTTCAGCCTCCTAAGCACATAACACCATGCCCAGTCTCAGTTGCTGTCTCAGCATGATGTAGGAGTGGGGCCAGCACGGCAGGCTGGGGATCAAACCCTGACCCCTTGCTCGGCCTAAGCAGGCACTTTAGTCCACTGAGCTATCTGTCTGGCCCTTCAAGATGATTTTGAACCATCTTCAAGCTCAAAGCCATTAACATGGTAAAACCTTGCCTCTCAACCCTTCCTTCCAAATCTCAGATCTCCTTCAAAAGATACCTTCTTTTGGGCTGGGGAGGTAGCTAGGTAGTCTAAAGCACCTGCATGGCAAGCAGAAGGATCCAGGTTTGATCTCTGGTACCACATGCTATGTTGGCTCTGGAGCCCTGGACATGCTATGCAGCCACTGAAACCAGGCATGGTGGCTCACACCTATAATCTCAGTGCTGGAGAGGCTAAGACAGGAGGATCACTACAAGTCTGAGCTGTATAGCAAGGCCCTGTACCAAATAAACAAAAAGTCATTTTTAAAAAATAAAAGAAAGATACCTCCTTTTTTCATTTTCTACAACTTTTAGATAGTTGGATTTTCCCCTTTGAATTAACAGTTACATTGCTGAGAGATTTGGTCCAATAATTTACTTGACCATATCAGACATGAAGCTCCTATTTTTAAAAATTTCCTTATTTTTAGAGTGCAACATCCCTTCTTAATTTTTGTATTTTAAGTTAAATTTATTGGTATAATTTAGGTATACATAAAGATCATATTCATTATGGGGAATTTGTACCTATATGTGATATATTTTGGTTCTTCTTTCTTCCAAATCCCCTCCCCTCCCTTCAACCCCTTTTCCCATCCCTATTTATGAAGCTTTGCTTCAATTTTATCCTTTTTATTAAAACCATTTTTTCTTTTCTCTTCCTTTCTCCTGTCCCCCTCCCTGTCTTTTGAAGACCACCTCACAGCTGCAGGCTGTGTAATTGCATCATGATGGTGGGCTAGAAGGAAGGTGGAGGGAGGATAGGGGGTGCTCTATCATGGGCCACCCTTTACCAGGTTTTTCCATATTTATACCTAACAATTTCTACAGACATGCTGTTGATCTGAATTTAATTGTGAGGTTATGAGTGATACATAATTATTAAGCTAGCTCATTTCTGTTATCCCATCAGAATTAGAGCAAAGTAGTAAGAAAGGAGGGAAAACGGCTCTCAAGAAGGCAATAAAATCATCCCATTTCATAAGCAAACTGCAAAGATTAAAATTGTTAATATGTGATACTGCTAGGTGCCACTTCTAGAAGACAGCAAGGACTCTGTGGATTTTGGTTTTACTATTGCTGTACATTTCACAATAGACATAACCTCAGGGCATTTCAGGAATTCTGGAAAGAGCTGCTTAGCCCAACATGGAATGTAGGGGTGTATGAAATGTCCCCCTAGAAGTCTCATGTGTGTGAAATATGATTGGATCATGGGGGTGCCACACCCAACAATGACTTCATCTTTGGATGCATTCAGTAGCTGAAGTGCTCTTAGGAGGTAAGTCCTGATGGCAGGTGGGTCACTGGTTAGGTGGCCTGGAGGGGTGGATTCTTGTTCCAACTGCTCCCTAGTCTGTTTCTCGTCAGCCATGGTTGAGCATCTTTTCCTCTGTTCTGCCTCTGTGCCATGCTGTATCCAACTTGGGCCATGGGCAGAAACCCAGGATAACATGTCCTCCTTTAAGTTGTGTCAGGTGTTTTGTCCTAGGGATGAGAATGTGGTTGAGACAGAATGTCCAGGAAGACTTCATGGAGCTGGAACCCCTGAGTCAAATCTAAAAAACAAGTAACTATCAAGCAGGTCAGAGAGGAGAGGAGTCCCAGATGGGAGGAACCATGCTAAGTGAAGACTCAGAAGTAAGAAATAGCTACCCTGTGGAGGGATGTACTCATACCTTGCCTAAGAGATGGAGTGAGAGAGAGATAGTTGAGGAGTGGATTCAGCCTCTGTGTCCAAAAGTATGCTCAGCATCTACTGGGAAACAGTTTCATGTATGGCCAAGTAGCAGTCATTTGGAGAGACAGAGGCATAGACCCATGCACACACACGTATCTTGCACTGCAGCCTACACAAGGAGGAGAAGCCGGGCAGGAAGTGAGCCCCAGCCACAAACGCTACAGACATTCCCTTTCTGGGTTTCAGGGCAGAGGTGGAGGTGTGGGCTGGGTAGTCACTCTGGTTCCTTGAGAGATCCAGACCCTCAGCTTTCATAACTCTGTTTCAAAGATAGGAGCTTTCAAAAATATACTTAACATGCATAGTCAAACAGGAAGTCAAGACCTGATAGTGTGGGAAGGAGGCAAGGGCTAGGACTCACTGCCTGGGCCCTTTCCTGTTGTCCCTTTTCTCCCTCAGACCTACTCTGGTCTGTCCTCAACTCTCAGGGATCCTGGCATGCAGGCTTGGGAGGAGCTGTGCACCTCTGCACCAGATGTTCCTGGAGAGGGCATGTAGGTTCTCCCTCTGCCTCTTTGAATGCAAATGAAACATTTCTAAAGTGTCAGCTGGGTCTTTATTTTCTTTGGGGACTTTTTGTTTTATTTTGATTTTAGATTTTTGAGGCAGTGTCTCACCATGCAGCACAGACTGGCCTTGAATTTGGTATGTAGTCTGACCAAGAACTTGGCAGTCCTCCTGCCTCAGCTTCCTGAGTGCTGCGATTGCACCATAATGCTTATTGTTCAGTCTCTTTTCTTTTGGCCTTTTTGTTAGAAGCATCTCCCGACTTTCAAATTCAGGATCTCTGCTCCTCCTGACACTTCTCTGGATTAATTTACTCAATTGAATTGTTTTAGTCTATGTGCTGCCAAAATTGTAGTTTGGGGTTTTGCAAATGAAACAATACAATGAAGGACACTTCGTTATATGATTGTTTTGTAATAGTCACCCCAAGAGTCAAATAAAAAAGAGTACAGAAAACCTTACCTAGAGACCCAAAGAATCCAGCTGAAGGCCTGGATCCCATGGCAGTGTCCTGCGCGAGTCCAGTTGAAGACCTAGAGCCCATCACAATGCCTGCTCTCAAGGAGTCTAACTAGGGTCCGAGAGCCCATGACAGTGTCTCATAAAGGCCTTCTTCATGGATCGTGTGGATCAGAAAGGCCCAAAGGTCAGTGATGGAATCTAGAAAGTCTGCCAGCGGGGTGAAGGCTCTGTGCTAGCAGGCTAAGAAAGGTGCACTGGAGCCAGGAAACAATACTCAGAGTAAGAACCACAGCTCCCCCGAAGAATAGCTCAGTCATCCTCAGTGACAGTGAGGTCCTGAGCACCTCTGACAATGAGAACAGCCAAGTTTTCATGAGGAAAGCCAATGCAACAAGCTTCTCCAGGAGACTGAGCAGTACACAATCTTCCCCTTCAGAGTCAGAAAGCAATGCTCAAAGTGAGGACCCTCCTTGTTCAATTTTAAAATTCCATTATATTCCTCTATTAATTTAGACAATTTATGCTCTCATTTTTCTGATTCCTCATAAAGGTTTAATATGTGCCTTTAAGGCTTAAGGTTAACTATCCTTCCCTGATCTTCTGTGCCTCAATTATTTTCGTTGTCTGCTAACTTAGTTCCAAATTATTTTTTGTCCCAACATGAGCCATTATTATTATGTTACACGATATAGCAGTTCTTCTATTGATTCTATGATCAGTTCTTCTATTAGAGAACTGATGTTCATTTAACTTTGCATGATTATTATTTTCTTTGTGCTCAGTTAACTTTTATATGCAAAATCATTTTGAAATCATTTGGCTTCTTCTGGGACCTCTGGCAGAGGCATGTGTGGTCACCTGGACTCTTTTTCTGAAATGCCTCTTGTCATTCTGGACTGAGAGTTAAGCTGGATTCAGAACTCTTGTTATTTTCCCTCAGGATGTTGTTCATGTTACTGCCTCCTGGCTGCCACATCAGGCATGGAAAGGCATGGTTGTTGTTCTGATACCAGCAGTCTTATTTTCAGTGACATTTTCAAAGAACATTTTTGTCTCCCAGTTTTGTTATAATGTCTCTACATCATAAAGTAAACACATTTATTTTTATTCATCTTGTGTGAATTTCCTCAGATCATGAATTTGGATTATTCATGTACTTTGTCATTTTTGAAAAACTCTGAGCCATTGTTTCTCCAAAAATTGCCTGCCCTAGCATTCTTCTTCGGGGACACCAGCTGGACTGAGTTAGACCTTCCCATCCCATCCTCTGCAGTGCTGAGTCATGCTAGCATTTTCATCTCTCTATCTTTGTGCTTCACTGTAAGTACTTTTTTTCGATCTGGCTTTCAACTTGCAAAGTCTCTGTTTAGTTGTTTAACCAATT
>PVKN010002251.1:0-43935 GCA_004027915.1 Capromys pilorides | reverse complement strand
GCCCTTACAAAATGATTAGTTTGTGAGGACTCTATCTTCACATTTGATTAGTATACTCATAAAGCATCTTAATTAGAGCTAGGTGCAGTAGAACCCATAAGACATTTAGAAGGTTGAGGCCTATCTGGGCAACCTTGCCTAGAAAGATCCTATCTCAAGAAAAATAAATAAATAAATAAAATAATAACCAGCTTCATGGTACCTGTTTGTCTTTTTTATTATTTGAGGATATAATCACAAAATGCTTATCAAACACTGAATCTGCTAATACATAGCCCTTGGACTTTCTGGTCTTCACAACTGTGAACAATAAATTTCTGGTGTTGTATTCATTAATTGTCCAGTCTAAAGTCTTTCTTATAGGTCCAGAGATGGACTAAGATCCTTATTTACACATTGTTCTCAAAATTCAGGCTTCCTTTATGTATCAATATCTAACAAATTTCAAGATCTTTCCTTTGTGGTCATTGCCCAAGGGCCTGACTGAGTCTTGAACAATGTAGTCACACAGCCATGTGGATCATGACATCTGTGAATGGAAAACAGTTAACAGTAGTGATTGGAGATCACTGTAGTTTTCTACTTCAACTTCTACCTATTCTGCCATACTTTCAGATTCATTGGTGTTAAGTGTGGGTGTGGGCATTGTTATTATCCAGCTAAAGGAAAAATGAGTTTAGTGGGATGTATTTGTGTGTCTTACAGGCATTTTATTAAGAATTAAGCTATTTTTAAACTTCTTAGTGGTTAGAACAATATTTAGCAATGCTTTCACCATGTACTCTGTTGATGAAATAAGATGGCATACGTGGAGGCTTATAAGAACCAGAGGACTGACGAGATAGTTCAGCAGGCTAAGTGCTTGCTTAGGTAAGCACAGGGCCAGGGTTCGATCCCTGGCACCCCATGCAGTGCCGGCTCTGCCCCCAGGTGTGCTGAGCCAGTGATGGAGTCTGGGTGTGGTGGCTCAGGCCTATAATCTCAGCATTAGGGAGGCAGAAATCAGGAAGATCACTATGAGTCTGAGCTGTATAGCGAGATCCTACACTAAACAAACTAACAAACAAAACCCTTAAGAACCAGACCCTATGTTATATCACCCAGGTGCATGTTTGTTATGGAAGAGAAACAAGGTTTAAAATATAGAAATTCAAAAGCTAGCACATGGAAGGCCCTTCTAATCCTCCTATGTATAAAATCGTTATCCAAAATTCGAGCAGTTGAAACTACCATTTTTCTAAAACTTTTATTTATGCCAGAACAATGAATTATTTTTCACTACATAGAGAATTCTATTGTGCAGTTATTTTCCTATAAAGACATAAAGGATCAAAAGGTGTACAGCCAAAAAATGAGGACAATAATACAAAAGTGTTCCAGGAAGTACTAGATACATATCAGGGGCTTTGTCAGTACTAAATTTTGGATTTTGTGATGGTTGGGTAGTTTTTAACACTTGAAAATGTGTAATGTGTTGCTATTTCTCTTTCCAATCCAATACTCACTTTCAGAATTGATTTTGCATATCTCATTTCATCATGAAGGCTTTGCCCATGAAGCCGGCTCTGCTCTTACGGCCTTCCGTTAGCTCTGGGGAGCCCTACAGAGGTCCCACTCCCTTCACTCCCAGCTTCAGCATAGGCTTCCATCTGAGCTGCTCTGGCTCTCAGACCTTGTTCCCAGTGATCCAGTGAGAAGATTCCAGCTTCTCCTTCCCCTCCTCCTAGTGCAGAACTTGCATTTCTTTGATGCATGCCTACATCTCAGTTACTAAGTATTAAATTCTCTCTCCTTAAAGTCCGATTTACTTTGGGAGGTCCAGCGTCTCTTTTCTTTCACAGGAGCCCAAGCAGCCCCACTCACTCTCTACTAGGAGGATTTGTCCAGGTCTGTTTTTTCCACCTGCCTTAACCCAACAACTTCCCTGGCAGCTCCAAGAAAACAGGAGACATACCTGTCCCCCTCAGGCTGGGCACAAATGCAGACACACCAATGGCTATTGATGAAATAAGTGGGCAAAGAAATTAATATCTAGGGGATTGGTGAGACAGCTCAGCAGACTGAAGCACCTGAAGCTTAGGCAAGCGCAGGGACCGCAGTTCAATCCCCAGCACCACATGCAGTGCCAGCCCTGCCCCCAGGGTAGGCTGAGCCAGCCACAGAGCGTGGGTGTAGCAGCACATGCCTGTAATCTCAGCACTGGGGAGACTTAAAGCAAGAGGATCACTATGAGTTCAAACTGTGTAGTGAGACCCTGCAACAACCAAGTACATTTTAAAATAAAAGAAATTAATATCCATTGACATAACACTAAATCTCCATTTATGCAATCAAGATAGGAGTTCAGAATCTCCTAGCTCCAACTAGGCCTGAAATCCATGAGCTTTGTGTAAAAGAATATTTCTATTATAGGAATAATACCTCTGCTTTTCTATTGTAAAGCCTTCATCCCTAAGTTTTCTTCTCCTTTCTCCCATTTTCTCCTCCATCTCCATCCCTACTCTCACCCACCTCTATGCCTAGACACACACACACACACACACACAAACACACACACACTATCCTCAAGTGCACTACAGCAATTAGTTGTGAATTTCCTGAAGAGCATAAGATCATAGTTACAGTTGATTTATTTGCTGCTCAGAATTTGCTGCCCAACATACTGTGAAATGTGGTATCTGGTGGGAACAAAGGAAATCCTATGGTCAAGGATAAGCAAAGCCCTAGCAAAGGTAGAAGTCATGTTCTAGCTGACAATTTGAAGAATGTATCAGACACTCTTCTTAAAGTGGGCCTCTGGGGAGAAACTACAAGTCTCAAAAAAAATCGCTTTGACCTCTCATTGGTTAACAGGAAGGATGCCTTATTTTCCCAGTAATAACACATTTCCTTCATTGAGATAAGTGACCTCTGGTTTTATTTCCTTGTAAACTAGATTATAACCTTCTAAAATGAAACACCTCACCCTATGATATTTTCATGGAATGGAGTGGACAGCTGTTGTATTTGCCTGTCCAGTATTCATTAACTGTTACTCTGATAACAGTCAATGGGTTTATAGGATGGGGGCTCCCTTCATCCCTGGGTCCAGGGGTATGGCAAGGATTCAAGCTGTGTCAGGTAGTCCTACCTCAGAAACAAAACTGGGATAACATGCTATAAAATGAAAATTATTGTAATTCTTGTATTCTAACCTCAGTGACCTGAAGGAGCTGTTTATTCCTCTCCCAGATTCTCAAAGCTCTTCAAATTTCTGAAGTAAGATGTGTTCTTTTGTTATCATTTCCATTCTATAGGCTAGTTCTTGATCTTTTCTTTCTCCTTTTGCTTCCTTTTGTTTCCTTTCATTCCCTTTTGTTTCCTTTCCCTTCCCTCCCTTCCCTTCCCTCCCTTCCCTTTCCTTTCCTTCCCTTCCCTTCCCTTCCATTGTCTTGTCTTTCATCTTTTTCTTCTTAAGCTTGGGTCTCTGTTGTCAAGAAGGAGCATAGCAAACCTAGAGGTAGGTGAAACCAATTTTGAGATGTCAAGAAGACCAAATTCTGGGACCAAAATCAGTTGCAATTTGCTGTTTTGGATCTGGACTGTTCCCCCAAGAGTTCATATATTAAAGGTTTAGTTCCAGCTTACCGTTTACTGGTTGTGCTGGAACTTTTAAGACATAGGTTAGTAGGAAATCTGGTGATCTGGGGCAGGATGTTGAATGAATTACTGAGGGTCCAACCCCTTCCTCTTTCTCTCTGCCTTCCCTGCCATGAACTATCCTCTCCACAGCCACAGGCCCAAAGCAATAGGACCAAGGGACCATGGATTGAAGCCTCTAAAGCTGTGAGTCCAAATAAAGCTTTTCTCTTTATAGATTTATTTCAGGTATTTGCAAAAGTAATGGAAAGCTGACTGATGGTCCAGAAGGAAAAATCTGCTTTTCCAACCTTCCATTTCTTTTTCACTTTCACCTTTCAATTTGAGAAACTACAAATTCCCATCCCCGCCAATACCTCCTCAGTTGTGTAGCGTGCTGTTCTCTGTTTCTCCCTAACAGCCGCTGCTTTCTGAAACATGACTGATCTTACTCATTGCTTGTTTATTTAAAAATTTTTTGTTCCATGTTTTTTTGAGCACTAAAATAGTCTGCCGCTATTTTAGGTGCTTAGACCTTAGGGAAGCACATCTAGTGGGGAAAAATCATTAAATCAACAAATAATTTAATAAGATAATGGAGACAGTGCGGTGGAGTACAAATAGTGACATGACCAACATAAGGAAACTTCCTGAAGAGTGAACATTTCAGTTGAAGCAGTCATCAGTTTTGGGAGTTGGCCCTGTTTCATGTGGGCAGATGAAGCAGCAAGTGAAAAATCCCTGAAATTTGGACAAGCACGGTGTGATATTATGACTTGTGTGAAGGATAGAGATGGAAGAGCTTAGAAACACACACAGGGGCCAGGTCATGTTGGCCTCGGTAAGAAGTTTGGATTTTATTCTCATTAAGGCATAAGAGAAGAATGATGCAATTGATACGATACAATTTATGTTTTTAAAAGATAAATGATTTCGGTGTGCCTGACTGATGGTAGGGCAGAAAGTCCTGATTCGAGGCCAAACAGTAGTTATTGCAGGAAATAAAGGGACGGAGCAAGAGTTGGGTTGGAGAGAACTTCAAGGAAAGAAGACGAGAAACTGCAGGTGCTGCAAAGGATGAGTGATGACCAGTCATTTGCTAACTGAGGACAATTAAGCATTGAGGGTGTAATAGGACAGGGAGAAATCAAGTTCTGTCTCAATTATGCTCAATTTGAGACTGTGCACTGCATATCCAAGTGCAACTGGTTAGAGTCCAGAGGAGCAGTCAGGACCGCTAAAAGCCAGGCTTCACAATTCTGAAGAGCTCTGAGTGGCCCTCCCATGGGTTCACCTTTTAGAAGCTTGGTCCTCTGTGTGGTGGTGGGAGGGGTGGACCTTCGGTGGCTGGGCCTAACGGGAGGTTCCTAGGTCCCCGAGGCAAGGTCAGAAGGGAGTGCTTATCTCTACAGATGAGCTCCGGGGACTGCAAAGTTTTGTTTTCTGTCCCTCGGTTTCTTTCTAAGGCAGGGCCCGACCCCAGAGGCATGCTCTGTGACTTGAGCCAGGATGGGATGTTTCCTCCTGCGCTTGCTTTGCCATCTGTAATCGGGGCTCTTGTCAGAGGCTGCGCCACGCAGCTTGGACTTCGAGCCTTTGCAATGATGAGCCAAACAAACCTCTTACAAGAGAGCCTGCCTCGAGTATCTTGCTTTGGGGATGAAAAAATGGACTAACACAGATGTATCTAAGGTGATGGAATTAGGTAAAATAGTCGAGAGAAAATGTAGTGAGTGAAGAGACTAGGGTTATAGATGAAAGACCGATGTACTTCATATTAAAAGCTTTGGCCATCACTAATAATTTAATTAATTTATAATCTTTCTAAAGCTTACAACCAATATCTTAAGCCAATCTGTGATGAGTTTACAATCTGATCGGTTGTTTGATTTTTTTTAATGTTGAAATATTCCTAAAATTCCATTTTAGGGCTGGGGAGATAGCTCAGGAGTCTAAGTCTCTGCCTGGAAAGCAGGTGGACTGGAGTTCAATCCCCAGTACTGCAAGCCACACTGGCCCCCCACTGTGCCTCCAGGGAAACCAGCTGTGGTAGTGTAGCCTGTAATACCAGCACTGGGGAGGCTGAAACAGGAGGATCACTATGAGTCTGAACTGTGTAGGGAGAGAAAAATAGAAAGCAATTTTATGGCTAAATCTAATAGCTGACATTGGAAGTGTTTGTTTATTTGTTTGTTTGTTTTTGCTGGTGGTGGTGAGGCTGGTCCAGAGCCCTGTATTTAGTGCTTCCTCAAAAACCTCCTACTGATTTACACTCAAAATGCTCTCTGAGGATCCTTTATGGAACTGCATGGTTACATGGAGATCAGAGAAAAACTCCTTGGACGTCCTCCAAGCCTCTGGTCAAGCATCACCTCTTGGATAAAATCTAACCTTTATGGTACTGTAGAAAAAATACAGGTTGCACCCACCACATCCTAAGTCCTCCCAGTACCTTTGGCCTGACATTTGTCTAGATCATATGTCAAAACTAATGTACTAAATGTTTTACCTATTTGTTCTCTTTTATTTTTTCAATTGTTTATCTTTTTCTGCTAGTACATAGGGCAGCAACTTTGCCTGTGCATTAATATATTCCACACGTGTACTAATAGTGCCTGGGATATGGTGGCACTTGATAAATATCCTTTAAATGAACAAATCAACTAATGTAACATAAGTGGTGGTTTCTTTGTGAATGCAGTATTTATTTATTATTCATATAATTGTTAAATATCTAATCTAATTTTTATTGGCTATTACAAGAAAACAAAAGGCATTTGAAATTAAATTTTGTTTAATTTACTTATTCTTTTTTTTTTTTTTTGTATTTAGTACAAGGTCTATAGGATCTACAGGGTCTCATTACATAGATCGGACTTGTAGTGATCTGCTTGTGTTCAGCCTTCCAAGAGCTGGGATAACAGGCGCCCATTACCACACCCAGTCTCAATTGCTGTCTCAGTCAGGGATTGAACTCCGCCACTGCGTCTGCCTAAGAAGGTGCTTTAATCCGCTGAGCTATTTGGTCAGCCCCAAAAATTAAATCTTAGCTTCTCTGTATCTTAGAGTGCTCAATAGTAAAATTTCTTTTTTTATTATTATATTTTTATTTTGGATGCTGGGTTTATGTAGGGCCACATTTACACAGGTTTATAGAATATTTACTCTAAAAGATAACAAGACATCTTGAGACTCTGGCAGAAATGCATTTGCTCTACTTATTGAGCAAGAAGGCAACATTAAACACAGAAGCTTTCTGCTATGTCACTGGAACGATGCTACATGGGGCACCCTTTGAAGGCTACGATCCAGGGCCCGCCCAGCTTTTCAGTGGCACAAGCCTGGTGGAGGTCTTCCAGCCCATTTGCTTGACATTCGTGTTTTATGCCTAGGAGCTTCTTTTTGATGGTGTCCTGGGAGCTGGCCTAGACCATCTTACTCTTCAGAGGGGCCATTCTGGAGCTCCCAAAAAGAACATGAGCTCTTCTTTCCTGAATTCCTTGGTCTCAAAGCTTGCATTGTGCAAAGCACGGCAGCAATCCCCGTCAAGAATCAGTCTGACAGCATGCCAGAAAGGATCAGAGATCATCACAGCAACTCTCTAACCAAGAGCTCTTTGCCTTCTGCCACAGTGATGCACTTTTTGTCTGTACTGATACAAAAAACGACAGCCTTCCTTCTCTTCTTGACTTCCTCTGGTGTGGAGCATTTCCAAACTTTCACATCATAAAAAATGCAGCATTCTTCATCAGCAACGTGCACTCCTGAGGTCATCTTTGCAGAGATGCAGAGTGTACAGTGTAGCCACCTTAAGAGGGTAGGACCTGCAGAGCGAGTGCAGAGCCCTCAATACCATAATTTCTAATTCTGGAGGAAGGTAATGTTTCATTTGTATTTTAAATCATCACAGTGGTAGGCTAGAAACTAGGCTCAATCTCCAACTCTACCTTCTAGAAACATTTTGATTCCACATTCCTTTATTACATATATTTGCAATATCTTTTCATAAGGGTAGGCAAGGCATCAATCCCTGACTTTGTCCTGGGACTTCTTTTGACCAATGGAATGTGAGTAATGTTTTGAACAGAGATACTGCATATTTAGTTGTGGTACCTCTTTGGGATTTTGTCATGTGCCTGAGATGAACAACTCTGAGTCAACCAGTGATCCTAGAATGAGAGGCAATCAGTGGAAACTTGAATTCATTTGTAGCCCGAGTCGAAGCTTTCAATGTAGTGCACAGAGCATCCCGCAAAGGTGAATGTTTCTTGCTGTAAGCTACCAAGAGCGGGGAGTCACTTGCTCCTCAAAATTAGGATATAGTAAACTTGATTAATATAGTCACTAATGAAACTGAATATGAGTGACTCTCCAAGCTAAAATTAAAAACTGCCTTCTGTTGCAATCAGAGTTAGAAGCTATTTCATGACTTTCTTAAAACCTTCTTGAAGGTTGGTGTTATGGTTTATATCTAGATGTCCTACCAAATCCTTATGTGGTCATAGGGTTTCTTCAGAGGTGGCTGAATCTAGAGTGTATGATCTGTAGTGCAAAACTGAAATTAAAGGTGTGAGTGCTACACCCCCTTCCCATGGGCTGGGGAGCCTGTGCACAACTTAAGGGATAGAAAAAGGCTCTCTCTAGAGTTGCTTACCTTCACTATCTTCCATTGCCATGAGCTGTTGCCCTCTGTCATGTGCTGCTCTGCCTTGGAGCCAGCAGATGATGGACTGAAACCTGTACAAACTACAAGCTAAATAAACCTTTTTTTCTGTTAACTTTGGGTGGCAGTTATTTTGTTTCTACAATGAGAAAAGCAACAGAGACAGTTAGTATATTTAAAAGACCCACATTGAGTCTTATTTCCTAGAGGAACACAATCTAAGGTGCAGTTCAAATGAAGGAAAAATTACCTTGCAATAAAAGATCCCAGGAGCAGAAGAAGGAGGTGAGTTCTAATGGAGCCACCCCCCACCCCAGCCCTGTGACTCCCCACCCCGGAAAGTCTAGTAATCCCCAGATGATCCTGCAGCCAGACGACACCAAAGGTGTAAAGTTGCTAAGACAGCTTTCTGCTCTAACATCAGATTCACCATTCCTGAGTGGAGCCAGAATAAAAATTACTATGTAGCCATAGAAGAAACGTGCTGATGGTGACAGCTTATCCTGCAGAATGGGTTGTGAATACTTCTTTTCTGTGACACGGAAATGTAAGTAGCAAAGCAGACCATCATTTTTGTTTGTAAGAACAAAATTTTGAAATAACAAATAACTAGAAAATAAACCTGTTGAAAGTTAATCTCATCTAATCTGATGTAGCACACTCATGGAATAAGCTTCTGGCTTACTCCCTGCATTATTCATCTTCACTATTCTTAGAGTTGCTTCTGAGAAGTAATGGACTCTCCTCACTCCTCTCCTCACCCCAGGTTGTGTCCAATATTCCGTGAACAGGAGTGGAGCTGTGGAAATGATTGCCCTCTGGAAGCCAAATGCTATGGAAATAATTCCTTTTTAGTTTTTTTTAAACTCCTCTTTAAGAAAGATGATCTGTCTCAGTAACATGTCTGGTCTTTTCCTAATCACTCTCTGCAGTTCGCCTTCACCCAGCAATCTGCTTCAGCAATCTGCGTTCCACTAAGAAGCCCTGTCATCTCGCAAGGCAGGGAGAATCATCAATGGCATCTCACTTCAACAAATTAGCCACAGTGTTTACACTGCAAGTCCTGGGGGTGAGCGGGCTGAGCTTTCTTGTTCTCCAAGAAATTCCCAGGATTCTAATGCTTTTTTTTTTTTTTTTTTCCAAGTGGGAGGGTTTTGATTCAATGCATTCTACTTCTCTGGTTCAGCATACATTATTTGATGTGATCTACTGAACACTTTAATACACACTCAGAAATATTCACACACACACACACACACACACACACACACACACACGCTGATGCTAATAAAGAAGGCAGCGTGCTATAGGAGAAGTTGATCTCAAGGCTAGACAACCTTGACACTTGCATTTCAGCTGTTTCAGGCAACCCAGTCACTAACTGTGTGACTCTTTCTCCCTGAGATTCATTGTTTCGGTGCAAAATTAAGAGCAAAGGAGTTGGTACAGGTATTCCTAACGTTCCTCCACTTCTGTCATTGTGTGTCCTTTGACTTCTCATTGGTGGCTAGATAGGGATGAATTTTCTTAAAGAAAGAGGGTAGGAAGCCAGGGTGAATAAGTCCAATGCTCAGCTTTTGTTCTGAGAGGTCACTGTCACACGGCTTGCTCTTGCCTGAATGCTGACACAGTTTACAAACACAGCTACAAAACCGTTACACAACTGGATCTAGGGTGCCACTGTTGCATTTTATGGACTGGTCTTCACGCAGAGCCCTAGTGGTGCGCTGTTAGCACGGGAGGAGTTTCTAATAGAGGGCCAAGGCTAAGGGAGTAGTATAGAAAAACACTGTAATTAAGGGTGACCCGAATAACTTCCTGAGATTCCTGCTAGGCTCATGAGTCAATGTATAGGAAGAACAAGCATATTAATCACAAAATGCTGATCTGCTCAGTGTCTAATTATACCTGTCACTTTTGTTCCCCGCACCCCAGGCCTGATATAGTTTCTCCCTCTGAAGTCACAGGGCTCTATTTTCAGACCAATTTCTAGTTGATCTGTGTATTTTCTATGTGACATGTCTCTTTCACATGACAGTTCAAAATTGCCCAGAGAAACACCAAAAGCTCTCTACAGCACAAACCAACAACCCAGAGACCACACAAACCCTTTCTTTCTTCCTCTCCCCAGAGCCTCCCGCTGAATTCCCAGCCATCTCTCAAGGTTAACCTCAAATCCTTCCTCCTCCAAGAAGTCTTTCTTGGTCCCTTTCCCATCAGACTTAATCCCTCCGTGCCTTGTACCCCCAAGCACTTTGTACCTTTATTATTTTAGCACTTACTTACCAGAGTCTGTCTTACATTAAGGTTATTTTTGTATATGATTTTCCTATGACATTTTGAGCTTCTGGAGGGCAGAATGTCTTTTACCCCCATTGTCTGTAGCCTTTAGTAACATGCCCTGCACGATAGTAGGCACATAAAATTTCCATGAATTGCAAGGGCATAAAATGAATGATGGGAAAAGCCATGGCTTTTCTATTCTTTCATTTTCCATTTTTTGTTATAAAACACTTTTTAATATGGTGAAATGCTTAAATTTGCTGGGTAATTTATAAATGCACTAACAAACATAAAAATAGTAAGGTAGAAAAATCGATTAGCCTTGAAATTTGTTCATATTGCCATTAAAATCAATTTAATCTATTTAATCAATGTCAAGAATGAAATTTGCCAGTAATATTCATCTAGAAATAAATGCTCATTTCATCCACCCAGTGAATTCATTTATAACAAGTCTCCATACACTTTCATTTGGAAGGAATGCACACTTTTAATGAAACACTCAGTGCATTTAATTAATCATTTACAACAAGTCATAAAAGACATGGAAAGCCATCTTTCCACTTATAAGACTATTTCCTAGGATAACAAAATTTTCCAGTCCTACTCAAAGCAAAGCTACACTAATTCCTGTTGTAGTATTTTACACTTGTCAACTTCATGTTCTCACCCTTGCCCCCATGAAGTTTCTCAAGGACTTCGGTCTTAATCTCCATCTCTTTCTCTGCTCCTCCCGCTGTGAGTACTCAAGGGATAAACCTGTGCTCTAGAGAGGGACATTTTCAAGGAGAGAATGGCAGGAAACCTGGGTTGGCCAGAGAGGCGCAGGATTAGAAGGAGGAAGGGCACCTGACGGAAGGCGCGGAGCACATGTGGCTCGGGGCAGGGCCCAGGTCCTCGCCTTTCCAGGCAGCCATCAAGCATTACGTTGCTTTCTGCTTTCTCAAAATGTTACTCTGCTACCAAGTACAAAGTATGCACAAGCTAACCGAACCCTGAATCTTTCCTCTTGACTCCTTTTTTGGATATTAATTGTGAGAAAGCCTTCATTCGTGATAGATCTTTATAGTAGTCTCCCTAAACCATTAGAAAATAAATGGAAAATGATACCTGAGTGATTTCCTCATTCTCTCTCTTAAACTTACATCTCATTTGTGAATGCTAATTAAATAACAAACGCACCAGGCAGGCACTCTATTTCACAAAGAATCCATATACTCTTAGTCCTCCCTTAAGAAAAGGAAAGCAGGGCTGGGGAGATAGATTGGCTGTCTAAGCACCTACTCACCTGGCAAACACAAGGACCCAGATTCAATCGCCAATACTGTATGCTGTGCCAGTCCCAGAACCCCGGCACATAGGGCTGGCCCCTGAAACGGGGCATGGTGGCACACGTCTGTAATCCCAGCCCTGGGGAGCCTGAGACAGGAGAATCATTCTGAGTCCAAACTGCTTAGTGAGACCCTGTACCAAAATAAATATATAAATAATTTTTTTTAAAAAAAATGAAAGAAAGCCCTGAACAATGACACAAAGCATAGACTGTCATGACACCACTGAATATGACATCCACTTGTCATGCATGGCACTAAATGTTAATTGAAGTTAAACAAAGGTAAACACACAGTTCCTCATTTACATAGCCCATTAGCTACTTGTGTCTGCTGGGTCCTCTGAGCAGGGCAGCTGTGAACAATTTAGGCAGCAGAGGAAGTTCTGTTGCACAGTTTTCTGTTGCCCAACATCTGGCAAGTGACCCTCTGCCTCAGTTTCCTCATCCGCAAATGGGAATAACAATAGCACGTACCCTACAGAACTGCTACAAACCTTAATATGGATTAATATTTGTAAGGAACCTAGCACTGTGTATGGCACATAGTAAGCTCTATAAAGTATTAAACAAATAACATACATTACACCCTTGCATTATAGCACTGGAGTGCAAATCCCATCTAACATGAATTGAAGAGGTGGGGCCGAGAATCCATTCCTATTGTTTCTCACCAGCTGAGGTCCTGTCCCACCTCTTCTCTCAGCCTCTCTCATGTTTGTTTTGTTCATCTGGGAAGACCACCAAGCAGGAGCTCTTCTCTATTGCACAGTGAGTACTTGATAAATATTTATACTAGAAATAATAATGATGTATATGGAAAAGAATCACTCCATCATCTTGGAATTGTAGTGATTGCCAAGAAGTAGATGACTTCAAGCAACTCGGCTGTGCTCCATGGAAGATTAGGAGAGGAAGTGAAAAACTCAACTTGTTTGGGATTTATGATGAGAAATAGTTCTAGTAACCAAAGTCACTTGGATCCAACCCAGACTGGTAATCCCACTTGGATACATATTTGGGTGTTTTATCATAAATATAAAAGAAAAAAACCTCTCATTGCTTGAGATACTCAATGTGTTTTTGTTGAATGGAATGTGTGCTGTTGAATGGAATTCTTCCTCACCTCCCAGCCCATCACCATGGGGTGACGGACAGATTGGGAGCAGAAACACTGATGTCATGAGAGTAAGCACTTCATTACAAGTAGATTTGAATTTCTTTCTGCCTAAGCACTTCGGGCACCCATGCATGCTATAAAACGGGTCAATGACAAGCACAGTCTTCATTACCAAACAATTAATTTCCTCTTGTACCATATCTTATATGAATATTTTCTTCTATTCTACCACTTCTTACTCTTAATTTTTTTTCCTTCTCCTAAATCCTTGCAAAACATCTTTCCTCCAGGAGGACTTTTCTGATTGCCCCAGCTGGTCATACTCAGATTCTCTTCTGCAATCTTCAGGCCATTGCACACACATAAAGGTTATTGCTCTACATAACGGCTGTCTGCCTACATGTTTATTTCTTCCAGCTTCCTAAAGTCTTCACGTTTATGCCTCTGTCATTATACTTCGATCACAAAAAGAGTTGCTCAATGTCTCAGACTGCTAGATGCCTATCGCAATATCACTTTATCTTTTTATTTAAAACAGTGGGCTGCTTTCTAGCAATGCTTCTGTCTATATTTAAATTATATAGGACAAATTTAATTGCTGAAAAACTTATCAAATTCTTGGACTGGCAGATGTGGTTATCTATTGAGGGGCATAACCAGTGAGATAGATAGAGATGCACAATATGGGACTTCCTTTAAGTCTCCATGAGAGGGAGGAGCCATACAGTATCCCTGCCCTCCTTACTCACTGTTGCTTGAAACATGGATATAATGGCTGGAGCTCTGGCAACCACATTAGATCATGAGGTATAATTCAAATGCTGAGATGGGAACATCAGTAAAGTTAGAAGCCTAGCTCTGTAAATTCTCCATGAAATCACCATTTCAACCTAGAATTTCCTACTTCAGGGCTTACTTCACTTGAAAAATACTCTTTTATCTTATCTAAGCCACCACTTTTCATTGCTTTTTTTCTCCATTGTATGTATGACTGATCTTAATCATAAGGCATCATTCAATAGTTACTGCTATTAATTTGTAGACAGCTGATTATAGCTCCTTTCTACTTTATAATTTTTATTTTTAATTGGTGAATCTCTTTTTCACAATACCTTTATGCTCACAGAACATTGAGTAGAAGTCAGAGTTCCTATATGACCACCATGCTCACCCTGTACACACACACATATGCGTGCACACACACATACACACACACACACACACACACACACACACACATATAGCTGCACTCCACATGAGCATCATGCACTACAATTGACAAAGCAACACTGTTGCATTATTATCAGCCAATGCCCATGGGATGCATTATGATCCATTCTTGGTGCTGTGTATTCTATGGATTTTCACAGATGATGGCAGGTATCAACTCTTATGGTATCAGACAAAAAAAGTTTACTGCCTGGAAACCAGCTATGTTCCACTGACTCCTCCTTCGCTCTCCACAAACCTTTGGCAAGCATTGATCTTTTTATTATTTATGTTTTTTAGCCTTTTCTGGAATGGTTATATAGTTATAATTATTCACTACATAACTTTTTCAGATCATCTTTCACTTAACATGCCTTTATTTTTCCTCCATAGTATTTTAATTCATTTCTATCCAATGAATGCCTATTTATTCATTTATGGATGTTCCTTGATTTGTCTGTTTATCTAAAGAAATAAATCCTGTGCTTCCAAGTTTGGAAAGCTATAAAGAAACTTTCTGTGTACACATTTTTCTCTGAAATAAATTTCTAATTTATTTGGAAAAATAGCAAAAAATTTGATTTCTGGGTAGTATGGTAAAAATATGTGGGCTGGGGAGATAGCTCAGCAGTATAAGCACCTGTTTGAGAAGCTCAAAGACCTGGGTTTGATTCCCAGTGCCACATGCCGTGCCAGCCCCTAAACTGGCATGTTCGCCCATGCCTGTAATCCTAGTGCTGTGGCGGCTGAGACAGGAGGATCACTATAAGTCTGAGCCTATGTAGCAAGACCTTATACCAAATAAATAGATTAAAAAATTTTTAAAATTTATACATTTAGTTCTGGAAGCAACTTCCAGAAATCTCTTTGAGAGTGGCTATACTATTTTGCACCCCTACAAGCAGTGAATGAGAATACCTGTTGCTGTATGTGCTTGCCAGGTGTTTTCTGTGTTTTTGATTCTGACCATTTAACACATGCATAATGTTATCTCATTGTTACTTTAATTTATCATCCCCTAATGACAATGAACACCTGTGTATGATCATTGAAAATAATCATTTCTTCCTACAATGTTGTATTTTTTTTTAAAAAAAAAAAAAGGTTGGAGTTGTTACCACTTCTATTTGGAAGCAGAGGAAACAGGGATCCAAGAAGTTTCCTAACTGGTCTACAATCCTTATAGGTACAGGATGATACGTCACAATTAGCATGATCTAACCATGTGTAGACGATATGCCAACGGAGACATCCAGCACTGAAGTCTCAAGCACTGTTCCTGCTGATGGGAACCAACAAGATTTCTCCATGCTCCGACAGCTGACTCTGTCTGGCCATATCTTTGTGACATTAAAGAAGGGGACATATGGTAAATTAATACCTAAAAGGAAGGAGCAGTGCAACCTTCGTTGCTCCTGAAAGCACATCACGCTGGGCAGTGCTATTCGTGCCTAATTTTAGGCAAACTTTGTAGTCCTTTATCTGAGAATCAAAGACACAAAAATCTTTTAGGACAAAACAAAGAAAAATCAACAAAAAAAACCCCACCAACTAAAATAATACTCTCAACACACACACACACACACACACACACACACACACACACACACACATAGAGCACAAATTATCCCAAGTTCTTCAAATAGGGCGCATCATTTTGCATACCCACAAGATCCCTAGAGTATTTCAGAGAGCAACTTCCTGGAAAAGTTTTATTTCCTGTGCACATTTCAGCTGTAAATGTTAAACTTGTGTCTTTCAGAAAAACTGCATGTCCTACATATTACACTTAGTACTGAAATCCAAATGCCTTGGTTACTAAGCATCTCTGATTCTGTTCTTTGAGCATAGCATAGGACTACTTTGCATCAAAAAACCCTGACAGATATAAAAGAAAGAAGTGAATATCTTCAAGTTAACTAAGTTAGTGTATGGCATAAATAATTCCATGTTTATGCATAATGAAAATCACACTCCTCAGTAAGGGAAATCAGGAAAGAAACTTTTGAAATAAACAACTTTGAAAAATGGTTGTGTTGCCATAGAGAATAATTTTTTCCTAGGCCTTTAAGTTAGACCATTTTGTCATCTGGTAGTCTTGGATTTGTAATTAAGGATATGCAGAATAGAAACTATGCCCGTGTTGGATGGCACATAATTACTAGAGGCAGTGAAATTTGGACAGTGTCTGGAGGGGAGAAGGGTGGAGTCCTTTGGACTCATGTTGTATTACTACATGACCAAAGAACCCTCACATCACATAGCTAGCTTCTGGTTTACTGAACAGACTTATACTCCATGTGTATATTTTTGCTTTGCTCCATGCCAGTCATTCGGTTTTCTTTTTATTTCCTTCACATGTTGAA
Organism: Capromys pilorides; assembly: GCA_004027915.1. NCBI lineage: Eukaryota > Metazoa > Chordata > Mammalia > Rodentia > Capromyidae > Capromys > Capromys pilorides. The sequence goes on along the minus strand of PVKN010002251.1, from coordinate 27,346 downwards.
GTGTTCAGTAACTCAGGACTGACAAAATAGAAAAGCGAAGGTGGCTCTCAGAACCAAAGTCATAAAGAAAGAAAAGCTAAGTTGTGAAGGGAAAAGGAAAAACACCTTAAAATATGGAGTGAAATCCTTCTCTTTCACACAAATTGAAGCCTCAATGATTCCTCTGTGATGATAAAATTACTCATGGCCCCTGGCCTTTGCCAACACTCGCAATGAATTTCCAGACTCTGGTTAAAGAAGTCCTGGTTTTCTACTTTTCTAGGAAGAGTATGCCAGTCTACATCTACAAATATCAGTGATTCAAGATAGCCAGAAGCCAACTGGTTTTTCAGTTCTGTGCTGTGCTGGAACACATAACCACATTTTTGCTAGATACATTTAACAGTTAAAAGGCTCTGGGTTGATTGCACAAAAATCGATCTTAATGTAGCTTAACAAGAAACCAAGAGTTACGTAGACCCAGGGTTGTAAAAGTCGCTCTGTAATATCACTACAAACACAAAGTGTCTTCTTGTCAACCCTACTGTGGTAACTTTGATCCTCACACTCACCACTTTATGTCCCCAAATTGACTGCCACAGTGCCAGGCACCGTATTCCTTCGCAGCTATATCAAAGACAGGAAGGAAGGGCAGCAGGATGGAGGAATTGCTCCCCCTACATCTCTTTTCATGTATCCAAACAGGAAACTATTTTGTAGGATTCCTCAACCCAAAAGTAGTCAGAACTTTACCACACAACCCACTCTGTGGATAAGCAAACGCTGAAAATCCAGATGCTTATTTGAAATTTTAAGTTTTTATGAGAACCAGGCTACTCTTGGGAAGAAAGGGTGAGAAAATGGGGCTATGGGGACAATAGTCTTTGCTATTTCTGTGAGTGAAAAGAAGAGCTGAATACCAAGAGGAAAGACCCTCTCTAAGGTCCCAATATTTAGGGTTATAGAATGTAGGACCACCACACAATCAATGTAATTCAGTCTCGCAGAGGTCAGCTGCTACAGTGCAAAAAGCCTGCGATCCCTGACCTGATAAATTCTATACTCCAATTTTCATGTGAAAATCCTAACATGGATTATGAGCTGCAAGACTCTTTTCACCCTGAGGCAGCTCTGTTATTCCTCTCACTGCCTGTCTCCCATAGTTCTGTTTCTTAATTCCTCTGGTCCCAGATGGGATTCACTCAATAAAATTTAGTACTCTTTTGAGTCCCTGGTGTCCAAATGTTTTCACCAAATCACAAGAGTAGAATATTCCCACAAGTTTTCCCATGGAATGATAGAGGGCAAGAACCCAACCAGTCCCATAAAATCTGCCATCCCCTTTTCTAGGACTTTCAATCATCACCATGCTCAGAGTACTGAAACTCAAAAATACATTTTATTTTTCTGCTAAAAATAAAAGGAATATTGTGAAAAGGCCTGTCCTTCTGAACAGGATTCACCCTAGCTCAAGAGTCTCCTCTAATAAAAGCTTTGTCTTACCTTGTAGAAACTCTCCAATTCTTTTTCTTTACTTGAACAATGTGTTGGATGGGCATTTTAAATTCCTTTCACACTAGGAATGCAAATATTGTTTGCTCTCATAAAATGATCTTCCCTTAATAAAAGAACAGAGAACTCACCCACAAAAGACAATACTTAGTTTGAGTTCAACTTGAAGTATTGAAAATATTTATGTTATCTTGACTTTCAATAGGAGTTGCTCTGTGGGATCAAATCTCTATTTGTCAGGCCTAATGTCCCCACCTTCTATTTAGCCAGAGTCAGATGTACCAAAGAAGAGGAAAAGAAAAATAAAGAGAGAAAGTCAAACCTATCGCACCTGGTCCATTATGTAATCTCCCATGCTAGATGAGGTGGGAAATCCTTTTTGCCATTCCCTCTACTTGTGATCAGTTTACATCTTGGAACATGAGATTTCATTTCCTTGTATCTTTTTTGCTCTAGTTCACATAGCTATAAATGCTAGTCAGGCTCACGAAATTTTCTAATCCTTCCTCAAATCCAACTCTACCTCAACAACCTTCTTGAGGTAGTGAATGCCACTATACTGATTGAGTTGAATAAAGTAAGTTGATTTGCATCTCTTCTTCCCTTGTTGATTTCTAATTTATATCTTCCAGTTGCAAAGACTGTGATTTTCTCTTATTTGGAAGGAACTCAGAACTGAATGCATTTCCCACCCCATCCCCTCTTATTCTCTGAATGTCCCCTTTGACTTTGGCCAAATGAATTTGAGAATTATGTTGGTCCAACATTAGCTGAGATGTATACTTTGAGTGGACATGAGCAGAGAAAAACAAAAAAGGACAAGGGTATAGTGAAGAACCAAAGGTATTATCTAGACCAATCTTCTTTGGAGTATGTTTCTGCATGCCCTATCATGCAGAGGTCTGTTGTTATATGTATGGGGTATTTTGCAGATCACATCCAAAGGTGCTTACAAATAAGTTAAAGCCTCAGAGAGCTTAACAGTCAACAGAAGAATTTGGTCACACTTGCATAATGTAGTGTTTCCCAAACTCATTTGGTCTGGGACTACCTATAATCTCTTGAGGAACCACCTTTGGCAAATACAATTAGATAATTTAGAATAATTGGAGATGTTTTCATCTTTTCTATTAGTAATTTATTCACCAGCCACTGCCCTGAACTCACAATGCTTAGGCCTAGAGACAGTCTCCAACGCAGGAGCACAGTATCTTGGTACTAGCATCAGTCAAAGGATACAACCACTCTGCAGTGGAGTTTCTGGAATTGTGACACAAGGGCAACATCTTACTACCCACTGCAGTTTAAGAGGATTAAGTAAAGCAAGAAAACAAAATATTCTGAGGTAAAAGCAAAACATTAAACAATTTTAAAAAGAATTACTGTATTTGTTTCACACTTAGAATATGTTCTTGATTGGTTTAGAATTTATATAATTTCCATCATTAATTAGGGTTGTATTACTACATGAGCAAAGAACCCTCACATCACAGACATGGTACAGTTTAGAAATTCAGGTACTTCTCTTGAATGCTTCCCCTTACAGAAGAAACTCAGGGATCTAGGTCCTCTCTATCTTGTGACTCTACTATACTATGGCATCAAGATCATCCTAGTACTTTCCATCCAGAAGACAGCGGGGGAAGCAAGCATTCATGGTGCAACACAGGCGATGATTTAGTGCCTGTTAGTGGTGGACCCCATTTCTTCTCCCATTTCACTGGTGAGAACCAGTCCTGTAACCCTTTCCCAATTCAAAGGCCTTGAAAATGTGGTATCCCTGTGCCCCAAGAGGAAATGAAATAGCTATGTAAACATAGAACATTGTTTCAGACACAGGCCTAATTCCCAGCCAGTCTACAAGCCCCTCTGTTTCTAAACTTTGAGATGTAGATCCCAATAAATGTTGATCCTTATAATGTAACAATTTAAGCAAACGTTTTCCCACTGACAATAACCTCACTAATTTAGCATTAGTGACAAAGAACTTCCAAGTCACTGTGAACAATTACAGGGAGAAGGGGGAAGATACTCTTGTGGAAATGCAGTCTGATGAGGGAGAAAGAACTCACATAAATATATCCTAACACCAACTGTAGACTCTGCCAAATGCTCGAAACCAACTGCAGCTGTGCAGAAGTAACATAAATCTGTTAGAGAGTGAGAAAGGCAATAAAGGAAGTGGATGAGCTGGATGTCTGAATTAATTGGAGCCAGGAGGAGATCATCTGAGAAGGATAAACTTTATACAGTATTTTTCAACAGCCTATAATTTTCCTAATTGTAAAAGACACAAACTTTAGGAAAGATGGAAAAATATAAAACATGGTTAAAAATCATCCGTAATCCCAATACTCATCCAATCTGTTATCTTCTCCTTGTTTAGATAATTTTAATCTATTACTATGCAAATTCTTCTGGTTTTTTAAGCATATATTTTTGTGCCAAACATCACATTCTTCAGGTTTTATGGTTCATTTTCTTGGAAATGACACATTTTCTTAGAAAAGACACAAAACTCATCAATATAGTCAAAATATTTTCCAATAGTCAGTAGAAAACTTCTAAATGGCTGTGCTGTCACCATGGTTGGCTATAAATTATTTTGGACTTTTCACTTATAAAAAATTATATGTTGAACATCTCCTTTAATCCATCCTTATAAATACATCTGATTATCTTGCACTCCAAAAGTTATCATAATGGGGACAAACACTTGTTGAACTTTATGATGTCTATTCTGAATTAAGTTTCTAATGTTCAATGTCTCATTTACTCAGAACGTACGTTATGCCAATACTATTGCTGCTGTATTTATTTTCCAAGTAAGGAAACAATGATTCAGCAAAATTAGTTTTTCCAAGATGACACAGTTAGTAAATGGAAGAGCTGGGATTTGAACTTGGGCTGGCTGACTTCAGAGTCCTGGCTCCATCTCTATAAGAACATTTCTGCCCCAAGAGTCCACTTAAATTCTCACTAGCAGATTAACCTCCATGGGAAGTTGACAGAGTAATGGATATGACCTGGGAAGGGGTGTGTACAATCAGAAGGAAAGGTTTATGTTATGGCTTAAAAAAGAGAGAGGGTAAAGTTTTATGAGGGACAATAACTTTTGCCCGGTTGAAGTAAAAAAAAATGAGCTCATATGTCCAGGGAGTCAGTCATTACAAATGACAACCGCCAAGCCAATATTCAAGAGTGTTTAGAAATTTCTTAAAGAGATGATGGCAGTGCTTTCTGGGTCCTACCAAGGGAAGGGACGTAAAAACAATGCTTGATAAAGACATACTTCACTTCATTCTGTGATTTGGAAATCTGGTCTTTAGCTTATGGTGCAAGATAAGATCCAAGTTGCAGAGGGCTTTTTTGGAGACCCTTTGTCATAATTCTTTTCCAGGCTGATGTGTTCTCTGTGGGAATGCTGCTCTCTTCACAGTAGCTGTAGAATTTGGAAGGAACCTGAAAGCCAGGACCTTGGATGCTGCTTCTATTTCCAGCCTCCATGTACTCTCTTCTTAAGATGGCCAGAGATGAAGATATGGACGAGAGGCGAGCTGGGGCCAAGCCCGGGATGGTATTTTGGAGCTTGCATTCTGCTTTTGGGTTCCCTGGGTGCAGATATTGGCCCCAACACTTCGCCATGAGCAAACTGTGCACTATCTCCATGCTGCAGTTTCCTCTTTTGTAAAATGGTTTAGTAATAATATCGACCTCAAGGATTAAATGAATTAACATAAGCCATCAATGCTGACTGTTACCTTCACAAAAAGGGTGTTGGCTTGATAATGTTTAAATGTTTGTAGTTATCCTTACAGCCCCAGGTCTTGGGGCCCTGTAAGTCTTTGGTAGTTTTGTAGGAATTAAAACTGAGAATCCAGTTCTTCTTAAAACTGGAAATTATTCTCCCAGAAAAACAAATACCTGTTTGTTAAACATCCTAAACATCTGTGTATTTGTTCACAAACAGACTACCCCCGACACTGTCCTTTTCCCTTCTTAGCTTTCTGGAACCCAATGCCACCCTTTTATGAACATGAGAACTCTCAGACCCACATGCCTCCCTTCCTTCCTCGCTCTCTGCCCACAGCTTTGGTAAACTCTGTGTATCAAAGAAATATGTATGATTGAAAGCTCTGTTTTCTTTTGTTTATTTCCCATTTTCTGCCCTGCTACTCTGATAGTGGAGGTTGAAAAAGAATCAGGGGTCTTTTTCAATTGTTTTCCCTATTAGTCATAGGGATTGGATGACATTAGACATAGCCAAGACTTAATACCCCTCCACAGCAATCACATAAAAGTCTCCATCTACTGCCCTGAATATAGTTGAAACTAATTTTCCTAGATGTCAGAATTTAAACAATCTCTAAATTAATTATCTTTTGAGCCAGTTAATTAATAATATTAAAATGAAAATGACAGTTCCAAGCAGAGCAATAATGCTCTAAACGGTGGGTTAAACAGCACTATAAAGGATGGTCTGGGAACTGACCACTATGGGTGACATTGTTTCTATGGGAAAATATACTCCAAATTCCAGACAACTCATTTACCCACTGACTTTTGGAATATAACCCAGTAGTGATCTGGAGATGGACTAAAAATACCAAAAATTGTTTATGAATTTTTATTAATACATTCAAAATACATTCTTCAGTTTTATCTTAAAAGATTAAAGCAAATTCTAGCCTCTTTCATAGAATTCTTTTCCTGACTTCTACAGCATAATTGAACATGGGATTTTGAATTTTCTATGACGATAGGGCCTAGCCATTTTAATTAGCCTAATGTATGTAAGATCAATTATTATAGCATAGTAGAGAAACAAAATCATTCATACAGTTGGCACATCATTTTCAGGTTACATAGGACAGCTGGATGCATTGTACGTGAAAACATTTGGAAAACATTTTAGATTCTTTTCAAAGGCACACTCTACACATGGAATTAACTGGAATCTGTTTCTTGAATAATTTCCTTATTGCCCACCTAATAATGATGCATACCTATTCACACAAAGATATGACATTCACGCTCTTTCCATCTTTCTTTCCTTTGGACCACTTTTTAAAGAAGAGACATTATTCTTCCTTTTCATTAGAACCTAGATTTACTGTGCAGTTTTGCTCTCATGCACGCGTGCGCACATGCGCGTGCAACACACACGTAGAGAAATAAATACATGGATAAATATTTAAAAATGCATTTACGGTGGTCAGTCTGTTTGAAATTCATTTTAATTTAGACAAAAAATAGTTGCAGTCTGCGGAGTGGAGAGGAACCAGAATTGTCCAGAAGACGTGCGTTTTGGTCCTGACCCCTGAGTTGTGTGGCTCGGGCACGTTACTCACAGAGACCTTCATCATTTTCATGTGAACAACAAGGGGTTGGCATCCGTGACACGAAGTGCCCTTCTAGCCCTGTTTTCTTTCTGCGGCTGGAAGTAATGCGAGGACTGGGGGACACATTCTCCCCAAATCTGGCCTTTCACTCTCTTCTCTTCAGTGGAAAACAGAGAGATCACCGATGTCACAATAATTTTTCAGTGTGCATCAACTTTAAAGCATATTGTAACAGTAGGTACGTTCCAAGCGAATAACAATATTTTCCAAAACTTACCTTTTGTCCTCCCCCCTTTCGTTCTCGCCCTTCTTTAAAAGCCTTTAAGAGGCAGGCACTACAGCTTTGGCTTGGGAACTCCGCTCTGTGGGTCAGGCTCTCCCCCTGGGAAATCCCTGTGTGCTGGAACCTCAGGGCTCCAGAAACTGGTCATTTGTGAAAGCCGAAATAGCGCTGGAGTGAGCCAAGACACCACTTGTAACTCCAGCCAACTGTCCCCAGTCCAGGCCATTCAGAAAGGACTGCTCTTTCCCAGTGCCAAAACCCAGGGGTTTCACAGCACCTGCGCAGGAAAGCTCTGGCATGCCGGCGGTGGGGGTGGGGTGGGGGGTGAGATGGGGGTGGGGGGGGCGGGGAGGGGTCTGCTCGGCGGCCAGGTTTCACCTGGGTAAAACTGCTCCTTTCCTGTCTCTCAGTAATTTATCTGGAGCTTGAGCATCTATTTAAAGTTTGCTTTCATACATTTCGTCTCCCCAGTATAATGTTTCTTAACTTTGAAAGCTCATGATAAATGTGGGTGGGGTGGGGGGTTATGAGCTTGGATGGGCGGGATGGGAGAGTTGGAGGGATGGAGTAAGGGGGGTGATGAGGGTAAGGTGGCGCAGGAGGAGCGGGGTGGGGCTGGAGGAGTGAGACCCACGAGGACCCAAAGAAACAACAAAGGAGCCAAGGAAGGAAACAGCAGGCAAGGAAGTAATCGAAGTAAACGTTCATGGAGCGAGGCCAGGTCTCCGCCTCGCGGAACCTACAGCCCAAGGAGAGAGGCTATTGCACAAACAAATACCTGGGTTACAATAGTGTTACAGTTGCCCCAGGAAACACAAAGGGATTCCCGTCGGAGAGGGTGAGGAGGAAGGTGTATTTTTAGGCTGTTTTCCACCTAGAAATCTAAAAATAAATGAGATTGCAATATGGGGAATGTTTTCATCCGGATGAAACCCAAGCGCACGTGCGGTTCTTCCCAGCCTCCACCCCCACACGGGAAGCTCCCCCAGGATCGGGCGGGGCGCGCTGGGGTTCTTCCCGTTCCACGCCCCGGTCGGCTGCCTCGCTCGACGGGGAGCGCCACCTACAGGCTAACGGTCACAGACCGACACGGGCACACAAGGACGCTTTTCAGAGTAGGATGTTTGCTACTTCTTGAAAATCGAATAAATAAATACTTAATTTAAAAAAATGAATAAAAGCTTGAGTGAATGCGTAGAGCAGCAGGCAACTAAGCAAACAAGACAAGGGCTTTCTTCTACTGTCATTGGCATCCAGAGTGAATAAAGACTCCAAGTTTTCTAGGAAGAAAGGCTTTTTCTTTGGCTCTTTCCAAAATTTGTTTTACAAAGCTGCCAGAAAGAATTCTAGACAATGAATTGGAAGTAGCAAGTCTCATGGTAACATCCAAAGGTTTTTTTTTTTTTTTTTTAATACTAACTTCAGAGCTAGAAAGTTCCAAAAAGATAGGTATGCTTAAGTCAAATTTGCCTTGTTTTTAATAAGTACTTGATAATTTATTAAGTAGTCTATGTTATAGAAATATTCATTGCATTAAGATAAGACCAATTGTTGTGATTTATGGAGTGGCCAACATTGCAGCCATTAAACAAATGAAAAAATGTTGCCGATCTGTCACTTTTAAATCACCTTAAGGCACGATATGCAGCTCCATTCACATTCCAATTAGCTTGACAAGAACAACTGAATGCTTATATTTCAAAAGTGGTATCGCATATATGCAGATAACGATAGAATTTATCTGTCCCCTATACACTGGACACATTCCTTCTCTCTCCAAAACTTGCTCCCAATGGTGCAAAACCTTCAAGTAGGCAAAGTCGCATCCATAGTTCCATTCACTGGGATCCTTTGAGCAACATTTATTACCTGTGGTGGTGACGTAGCCATGGGAAAGTTTCTGAACCAGGGTGCTTGAGGTCTAATCACGGCAAGGAGACAGCAGATGCCAAGAAAATCCCTGCGCTATGTGTCTACCATTTCTAAATGCTCTTCAGAAATGAAAGGTAGAGAGCACTGCTGAGTGGCTCCAGATTAATTTGGAGGAATCAGAGAAGGGTCCTTATAAGTTATAGTGACATATAGTTTTAGATTTACTTATTTGGTGTAGTCTTGCTATGCAGTTCAGACTCATAGTGATTCTCCGATGCATCTCAGCCTGCTCAGCTCTGGGATTACAGGTGTGTGCCAGCCACCACACCCAGTTCTGGGGTTAGCATGGCATGCAGTACTGGGGATTGAATTCGTGACCTTCACTTGCCAGGCAGGAGCTTAGACATCTAAACTATGTCCCCAACCCCAAGAGTGTTATATTTGTAAGTACAAACTTTATGAATGGTTAGGTAAAAAGACACAAATATGAAAGATAAGAATGCTATTTTTGGACCACTGAGGATAGCTCAGTGGATAAGTGCCTACCTGGCAAGCGCAAGTTCCTGAGTTCAACCCTGGTGCAAGAAAGAAAGAAAGAAAGAAAGAAAGAAAGAAAGAAAGAAAGAAAGAAAGAAAGAAAAGAAAAGAAAAAAATGTTGCTTCTACTGAAAACCTTTTCATCTAAGATAATGAATCAAAACAAACACAATGAAAATAAATATTACTAGAATATATGCTAGTTTAGAAAGAACTTTGATCTTGATCTTGTTCACTCCTATAGCTCTTCTGCTGTCTCTGTGATCTAGACTAAAATACTCAATAAAGATTTATTGAGGCTCAATATGATATATACATAAAAACCATATATATATATATATATATATATATATATATATATATATTTCTGTCATCCACAGTTTAATGAGTGCTGCTTTATCAGAGCTTTCCTAAAACCCTTCAATGGCTAATTTGTACTTCATTGAGTTTTATTGCATTTGGAGTAAACCTGCCCACCTCAGTCCACCTCCCTCCCTCCAGATCATGTGCTCTTCCTCTTCGACAGGAACTGCCTTTGCCACTCAGTGTGGTCTGTTCCTGAGTCCACCAGTGCCACCCACCTGTTGATGGCAAACATTCGTGATTTGGATCTCTCTCCCCCAGAGCAGGTATACTCCTCCCCTTTTCCTCTAATATGCTCCTTCATGAGCAAAGAGTCCCATCATTCTTTAAAAACTATTCTAAGCTCAGAGTTATTTTTTCTCAATTCATTCTCTTTCTTTTCTTCTGCTTCTCCTAATATCAAACTTATACATACTGTATATTCTAGGCTACATCAATAAATATAAGCATACAACTCTCTTAGACTTTTCACTTTTATAAATTAGTTTTTCTTCTTCCTCTTCAGCACCAGGGGCTGAACTCAGGACCTTGCACTTACCAGGCAGGTGTTTATGCCACTGAGCTATCTCCCTGGCTAGTTTTGTCTCCTTAACAAGACCTTAATGTACTTGACTGATGAAAGTCATGGTGGAAAACAAAGAGTTTAAGGAAAGCTGGGATTATATCATGGAAAACCTTGATGATCAGGTCAAAAATTACATATAACTCTGAGACAGAAATAAGGCTATATCTCATTATGTCAGAAGAGAGAGATGCCTCTCAAAACACATCTTCATCTCCATAGATAACTTACCATGGTCAGATAGTTGTCAAACACCTATTTTAAAGAAATCGTCCTTTGGTTGTTTGTTTTTGTATTTGTCTTTTTTGAGGCAAGATCTCACTATGCAGCTCAATCTGGCCTCCAGCTCACTAGCCCAGCCTGGTCTCAAGTTCTCAATGATCCTCCTGAGTGCTGGAATTACAGGCTTGCACCACCATGCCTGGTGAAATCATCTATTTTCAAAACAAAAATGTAAAGAAAGAAAAATTCTAAGTCCTATTTTCTAGAGAGTTTTCTTACAGTAACTTCTTGTGCTAGGTGAGTGGTGAATCAGCGATTCTCCCATAAGCTTTCCTATCTGTGATATTGGAAATGACTGTTTTGGCTTTTCACAGAGGCTCCTTCCCACCCAGAAAAAAAGGGCTGAAATGGCTCATGATGTTCCGCTTGGCTGAAATGGGCAAGGGAGCTCCCCAGGGGCACTGAGAAGAATGATAAAATCATTTAAAATAGAATTATGTAGTTTTGCTTGTGAAATTGTTTGCTTAGGAAACTCTTCCTTAGAGAGACACAAATTTTTACTATGAACTTAAATAAGAAGGAAATTTAAAACGTCAAAGGTAAATAGACCTAACAAAACTCCTCTTGGATGTGAAGCAGTTCAGTGAACCAAAAATTGCATTTACGGAGCCAGAAAACTTGATCAAACAAAGAGTAAATGGATATATTTAGCAATTACTTGGCTTTTGCATTGAAACACTCAGGCTGAAAGAGCAGTGTTTCACTTTTCCTCCAGAACGTAGGCTTGTTTGCCTTAGGACAGCTTACTGTGTCCTGGAGTAGACACTCTTCATTACTTCTGGCCTCTGTAATTGCAAATTCACATGCTTGTTAAAAATTACTTGCAATCTTAAAACGTTTGGAGCACAAGCTTGGCAGTTTTGTACTCTTTCATAGACAGCCCAGAATGTAAGGCACCTGCCCACAACTTCCTTGTTGTGATCAGACAAGGTGAGGCCCTGCCTCCTCCTTCCAGGCCCCTCACTATAAACAGTGCCCCTTTTCCAGCCTCCTCTTCTGATTGTGCACTTTTGTGCATCTTCTACACAATTTTGCTGTTTAAAAAGCCCCTAAGCATGGTGCTGTCTAATAGTCACAAGCACAAGAAGGCTGTGATGTGCTTTATGAAGAAACTAAGTATTAAATAAGCTTCACTTAACTATGAAGGATAGCGTGGTTGGTCATGAATTTAGTGTTCATGAGTCAACAGCATGAATTTAAAAAAAGATGTCTTTAAATAGAAACACATAAAACAAGGCCATTTATTTATTGGTGGAAAAATAATGTTGTGATCAGACTTTTGGGGACTTAATCCTGCATTTCCCTTAGGAGCAATGATTTAGTATATGCACTAATTCAGTGGTTGCAGTGGCTTTGTAGAACACAACTACCATGATACCAAGAATCAGTGGAATCTGGATTAACATTTCACCCTGTTCATTGGCATAAGGTGTAATGTGATGTCAGAGACACAGGTTTTATGTCCGGTCTCAGGTGGATTTGGAATTGAATTTCAGAGCATCTATTTGCTAACGGAAAGAACTCCCACAATTTTCTTTACCTTTTTAAGGTTCATAGTTCCAAGATATGGAGGGAATTCAATGGAAGGATGTGCCTAGAGCCTAGCACAGTACTGAGTATGAAGTAAGCCCATGATCTACTGTTGCAATTGATTGCTCTCATCAGAATGAAAATTACTTTCGTTGGACCCAACTCTTTGCTCTGCAGTGAAGCTCTCAGAATGACATTTGTATGGAGCTGTATACATGTCAAGAGCTAGACGGTAAACTGGAAAGCCAATTTACAAATTAGCTTGTTCATAGTTTTACCCCATTTCCATTACCTAATTTTCTGTTAAAAATGAGACTTCCTAATTATCACATGCCAGGCATTATTCTAAATTTTACATGCATTCAGCTCATTTAGGTACAAATAGCAAACTGTTCTATTTGGCAGCACACATTCACAATCAGAGTCCTGAAGATCAACCCAACTGTCCTTCAGTTCAGATGCAAACATCATGCCACAGTTCACTCAGTGTTCCCAGGGGTGGGGATATGAGAGGGACTCTTCCAGACTATTCGACTTTCAGCCCCCAGCCCCTGTGTCTCCCCAAGGGTGGCAATCATTCCAGATTCCAGGGAAGCACCATTTTTCTATCCTTTTGAATGTTAGAAAGCACCTCTCTGAGACCTACTCCTTCAGAGGCTTCAGGCACATACGTCACGCCACAACTGTCCAAATCCACAGCTGAGAACAGAGGGGTAAATGAGCTACAGCTTTTGCTGATGATGGAGACAAGGGTCAGAAATCTCACTATGTGTTGGCCTCAAAAAGAAGCATCTAAAAGTCAATCATATTCTTTCCATGGAGAAAATTTGCCTTCAGTTAGCATTTTTTTCTCCACTTAATTATTCTAAAAGAATGAACCACCCTCTCCTAGCCCAAATGCTTCTATTTTCTTACCTCCGTGGTGCAGACCCACATTTGCTTTTCAGAAAGTCTCTCCTTCATTTTTGCAAACCTTCTTTCTTCTCCTTTACTCGCTACATGCAGTCTCATCTCTTATCAAATTGAAGAGACACTGAGAATAATGAAAAATAATGCTCACAGAATCTCTATTGATGGACCAATGCTGGGGTTATTAATCACAAGGGTTTATTTTCCAAAGAACACTGGAGCACATCTGGAATCTGAATAAAAATAAGGGGGTTCAAATCCAGTGACATTTCCCAGAGAATTCCTCAAGACAATTAATAAGATTTTATACATAGAGTCGCAGGAAAACTTTGACTCTGCTTAGTCTAAAGAAGTCTTAAAAATAAGTATCAGCATTCGCCTCAAATAATTGAGCTTTTATTGATTCCTCTTTCTCTTCTGTGGCACCATGCATAGTCCTGAAGTTTGCTTCTTTGTATTTATTTCACTGGATTTTTTTTTTGTCTGCATTAAGTAGACAAGTGGCTATTTAGAACAATTTTTGACATGATAAAATTCTGACAGCCGATGTTAGTCTAAGCCTTAAGGAAAGAGGCTATTTGCTGTGGAAGGCAAGGATGTAGAGACCGCATCTCTCTTGAGAAATACACTGATTAGGTGACTCTTTCCAAAGAGCCAAGGTCAGAATTAACTCTGGTTGGGGCTCCCCCACAGCAAGAAGAAGACATTTATTTGGAGACCTTCTTTGTTAGAAAGGTGGTTGTTGGACAGTGCAAAAGAAGAGAAAGGAAGTGACTTCAACCTCTTGCTTATCTGTAAAAGCAGTGGTTACTCCCCATGGCTTGGTATAGCCATCCTGTCAAGAATCGTGGCGTGAGGCCAAGCTGAGGCAAGAGAGGGCAGTGAGCCAAGTCTGGACTTTACAGCTCCTTTCCTCCCTTCCTCTTCTCTTGAGATTCCACTGCACTCTCCTCCGGGTGTCCATAAGTGTCTAGCGAATCATCAAATACTATGGGCCTCCTCTCTTTGAGCAACCTAACCTGCGGTTTCTTTTTTCCTGGTTTAATAAGGGCTTGTTTATTTTGAGAAAAAAAAGATCCCAAACATCAGGCGTTCACAAAAAATAACCCACAGTATCGACTTTAGGAAACAAAGACCATTACACTAATTTTTCTAGAGGATGCATGATCTCATTCACATTGTTACATTTGTGTTTAACAGCCCCACAAAGTACTTGATGTGGGGGTGATACACATAATTCTTAAGTCAAACAAAGCTGCTTTCAGATGCTACCCTAAATGAGATTGCTTTTGCAGTTAGAGAAGCAACTACTGAAATCATGCATACATGGAAATAACTATACTGCCTGCATAATGAGAGATTATTGTGGAGACAGCTGATAAAAATCACACAACCTTTTTATTGTTATGTCATAAAGAGGTATCAAAATTAAAAAGCAAGAATTACAAGAGAAGACTTAACAAAACCATTAGGAGCATCAAAGGAGGTGAAAATGGTGCGAGGTGCAGGGCAATGATGAGCATGGTAGGACACAGGGAGAACAGGGAGCATGCGCTGAAGATATGAGGGGAGAAGACCTGAAATTTTGATCTTAAACAAGCACCTAGATAAAGAAATAATGGGACAAGGCTTCCAAACCCAACTATGTGCTTAAGAGTCACGCTCGCTATTGATGCTGTCTCTGTCATCCTCTCTTTCCTCAGCCTCTTTTTCATCATCCTTGACCAACTCCAGCTGGTCTTCCACCTGATCTTCATTTTCATCATCATCCAGGAGATCCCCCTCCTCAGCAGAGGCATCTGCAGCCCCCTCGGACTCCATCTTCACATTAGTCTCATTTTTCTTCTGGGAGGTGATGGTCTGCTCCTCTTCGGTCTTATCATTCTTCATCTCCACTGCTTCTTTGCTCTGTTCTTTTTAAATTTTTCTCCAGGCTTTCCAGTAAAAAATTCACTTTTTGTTTTATCGGGGTCAGCTCCTTCTTAATGGCCTGAAGTTCATCATCTTTCCACTTTTCAGACTTGGACAAAGATCCCCACTGGCCACTCTTAGAATTGAAACCCCTTTTGCCTCTTTGGGAGGTATTTCCTGATACATCCTGTTGTTTCAAGGGCACTACAGCCCGAGCAACAGGAGGAGGAGGAGGAACATGTGGTGGGTAACTATATATCCCGTCATAATAATCACATTGAAAGTCATAGTCCAAGTCAAATGAGGAGCCATGTATGTCCGCTGCAGATCGTTGCACACCTGCTTTTCCCCTGTTCACTTTTGTCTCTGCAGCCACATTAATATCTAAACCATGGCCAGAAATCATTCTGCCATCCACTCTAGCTACAGCAGCCTAGGCATTTCTCTCGTTAACATACTGGACAAAGGCCTTAGGAACAGAGCAACGCACAATTTTGCCATACTTAGTGAAGACAGCCTCCACATCAGATTTCTTCATCACAAGAGTGTTCAGATTCCCAATGAACACACGGGAATTCATGGAGCGAGGATCCGCCTTGTTAGTGACATTGGTAGCCATGGTGTTTGAAGATAAAGCTGCTGACTGTGGCTCTAGGTCAGCAACGTGCTAGCAACCGCTCAGTCTCCGTCTCTTCACTTAACCTGTGTTTTATGAGTTGTATTATTTCCCCCAAATATTCTTGCATTAAAGTCTTAACCTCAGGATCTCAAGTGGCACCTTATTTTAAACAGTATATGCAAAAATAATCAAATTAAGATGAAGTCACTAATATGGGCCTTACTCTAATATAACTAGTATCCTTATAAAAAGGGAAAGATTAAAGACAGATAGATGTATAAAGTACAGAATATCATGCAGACATAGGGTACCATCAGCAAATCCAAAAGATAATATTGGAATTGAACTAGTACTGTTGACAGTTTGGTTTCTGGCTTCTAAAACTGTATGTTTCTAGTGTTTAAGCCAATCGTGGGTGGCCCTTTCTTACAGCAGCCCTAGCAGCCTGGAGTACTGGGCTATCCAGTTCTACTTGCTGTGTACCTTTTGTTTGTCAGGAGAAGGGAGCCTTAGAATTCTTACCAGATTTGCTGAGGTTTATATAGTTAAATTGTCCTTAATTTAAAATCATGTAAATGTGCCATATGACTAACACACATAGACTTCTCGATGATTGACCTTGTATTCCTTTTGGACTCGATCCTCATCACTCTGTCTTCGCTATCCTAGCTGCTCAGATCTGCTTATTTTCTGGAGGGAAACCTTCTCTATCACCTCAAAATTCCTACACGTGATGTTCTCTTTCCTTAAAATACCCCCAACGTGACAAGGTCTGACCAACCACTACTTACGCTCAGACACTCAGATGTTGCCACATCTTTGGGGAGGGTTCCCCTGAACTCCACTCTACCAAAGCTGAGTTAGATGCCTGTTGTGTGTGACCCCACAGCATCACACTCTCCCTGGATTACCCTCAGGAAACAGACTCCTGTGTAACGATCCCCTTCCTCGGATACCTCACCAACCAGACAAGAGCAGGGGCCCTTCCATGTTCCATTTCACATTGGCAGCACAGTGGGTACCACAAAATTCAGTTTCATGCATTATAACAATGCACCAAAACTTGGTTTTCGAGAACTTTCTTAACTCATGAAATGACTGCATTAGAAAAGTCATGATTTTTAAATGTTATAGAAATGGCCCTTGACCCCAAAACCTTGAGAACCTTTGCACTAAGCCAGATGTCTCACAGAGGAGCTCTGGAAGTCTAATCCAACCTGCAGATGGATTAATTTGCCCTGGCCCATGCTCCAGATGGCTCTGGAGACGAACACCAGTGCCTGGGCGTGGCTTTGTGGGCACTACAGCACCCCCTTCCCCCACTCCTGCTGTCCTGTGCTTGCTGTTTTCCTCACAGTGCTGCTGGATAGTCTCTGAAACTAGGCTCCTCGAAAGCATTCTGAGGTTTTTCATGCAAATGTACTTTCTTGAAGTTACCCACTCAAACATGTTAACCTAATTCTAATCAAAGTTCTCGCTGCTGGCTTTTTTCAGAGAATACCCATATTGCCTCTGGAAGCTGTGCAAGGGGAATTATTTGGGGTATGAGTAGGCAGGGCATTTTTTTTCCTATAACTCTGCAAAACAATTCACTCAAGGAGATGAGAAGTAGCTGCTCACCACGAGTCTCTCCTCTCTTACAGAAGATGGATCATGCTTACAAGTGATTAATTTTCATCAACTGGGGACCTTCTCTAGATCCAGGCAGAGATACTACAGAGTAGATCTGTCAACTCAGCGTGGTGTGGAGGTGAGGGCTGCAAAGGCTCAGGTCCTTCCCAGTCAGACCTGTAGGCAGCAGAAGCACTAAATCAGTGACAGTGAGGTATAAAATGTTGCTGTTTCAATTCTCTTTCTCATCTTTTAAAACAATTTCAGGGGCTGGGGAGATAGCTCAGTAATCTAAGCACTTGCCTGGTAAGCGCAAAGACACAAGCTCTATCCGTGGAACCCTGGGCATATCATGCTGGCCCCAAAACTTGGTGTGGAAGTGCACACCTGTAATCCCAGCACTGGGGAGGCTGAGACAGAAGAGTCACTATGAGTCCAAACTGTAATGAGACCCTGTATCCAAACAATCAATCAATCCATCAATCAATCAACTTCAGAACAGAGAAAAGGCAGTTTCGTCTTAGAATTTATGCAAATTGCTTTGGACTCATGCTGTGCTAAGGCTTAAAGCAATAAAACTGCACAGCAGATTTAATTGGGAGATAAGAAAGAAGAAATGTGCTATTCCACATGGCTTGAGAACCAGGACACAATAATGCGGCATCTTTCTAGGTGGACAGAAAGAGTCCACAAGCAGAATCTGTTTGCTGTGGCTGAGTTCTCTCTCAAGGTCCATCCCCAACTCCCTGCCACCTTTCTGTATAAACTTCTCAGAGACACCTTTGATGTCCTCGGGAAGACCTTGTTCCGGTGCCAAGTACAGGTTCCCTTCTGATGCTTCTCATGAACTTGTTTTCAAGACTTCCACATTTCTGTCCCTAGTTACTCTTTTTTTTCCCTCCCCTTAACCAGATTTTAGCCCAGTATGCCAATTGTCCGACCCTTCCATGACTTCAGACTTTAAACATCTTAACCAACAGTGAAGAATTCTGTACGGAGTTCCTGAAACACTCAGTTTATAATCTCCCTCTTTCCCCCAACCAGCTCATGGGGTAGCGATTTCCTCAGAAAATTCCAACCAATTAGTTAGGCACGACTCCCCTTCCCGAAATGATGTTAGCTGTCTTTAATCAGGCTTGCTTTTCCAACTGTTCTTGATTTGATACCTTAAAGCAGTTAGAGTATTTTTTCCTAACTAAAGCTAGACTGCTTATCTTCTTGGTCCCAGCATGCCCACAAACACTGACAATATTTTAGGGGGAGAAGTTTTGGGATGAAGACAGAAAAGACTTCAAATCTTTTAACTCATCCTAACCTTTCCATAGCCAGACATCTCATTTTTCTTTTTTTAAGTCCAATGATAAATGTTTAAAATCAGAATCCTGAAGAAAGGTGCCTCAAAGTTACTTGTGGTGCTTTAAAAATGTTAATGTTTCCTCTGTACATTTGAACAAACATTTAAAGTAGGATCATCTTAATCATTTGATGCCAGTGCTGTGAAGTTCCTATATGAATCTTAACTGGTATCTGCTTGACATCAAAGTGACAAATCTCAGCCCACGAAGTTAAAAGGTTAGGCTATAAATATCCACTATTAGATAACTATAAAATATTTGCCTGAAGGCTTTGATAGTTTAAAGCTTTCCATTATACACAATACAGATATGTATATTCTTGTAACTATGTATATTTTAAGATACATATGTATTTCCACAACACCTCATGTGTGGTCATGATATCCATCACATAAACTTCTTCATTTTCCAAACCGAGGGATATAGTTTCAAACCATATATAAACTGACTTTATACTGCACATATGCACCACACCGGGCTCTACCACATGGATGGCATCATTATTTCCACAATCTGATTCACAGGCCAAACCCAGGAGAGTATCTCCAGGAAAAGACTGTTTAGGACCAGCTTTCCAATTTGAAACTCTCCATGGGAATTTCCAGAATAACTCTAATACTTCAAGGGGAAAAAAGTGAAGAAGGACTGAAAACCAGAACCAAAACCAAACAAAAGGAGCAGCATTAAAAAGTTACGTGATGAAGTGGGATGCTATAAAGTTTTTATGATGACTTGTTTGGAAAGAGTTTCTTTAACAAACGCAGTCATCTTCTGTTCAAATGCAAACCAATAAAACATTTTATAGTGCACTATCACATGCCATAATGTGCATGGAATGACGAAGCCCAATCAGATCTTGGAAAAGAACGTTTTGTTTGCTCTTTAGGAAAATCTGCCTTTCAAAGAGAGAGAGAAAAAAAGTAAAGGAAGAAGTAAATCTCCTCAGAGTTGTGGGGATGGAGAACCATCTAGCAATTACATCAATTGAGAATGGGCACAGAAAGGGAACTATCTCCTTTCCAGAAACTGGGAAAACTCATGAGGGGAAAAGAGAACTAGCTTTACATACTTTAAGGGGTGTTCTATAGGAGCGCTGTTAATCGTAGAGTTGCATTGTAAAGTTACAAAGAATAGAACTAGGGCCAATGGCACAAACATTGGGGTGCAGGGAGGGGATGGTAGTTGAGCTTCACTGTATGAACTTAGCTGGGGATCCAGGTTTTTAAAGTTTCTTTATTTAAAAAAAAAAAGTATCAAAACAAAAGCTTTCTTAAAATCTCACATTTGGAACATAGGCTTTTTCTGTTTATTCTTGACTCATTTTGTCAAATATGATCAGGTAGGGATGAACAATATAGTAGAAGGGGAGTACAGAAATTCCAAAAAGTTCAAAGAAACCATAACCGTAAAATTCTGGACAAAAACTTATAAAATGTATTAATAGGTATTTTCCTTTCCACATCACTACCCCTGATTTCTTTCTTTCTTTTTTTTTTTTTCCAGAATCCCTCATCTGCCAAAAGCTTCCTTTTTCTTTGGCCAGCGCCCCCTAATTTTCATTTCCTATTCTTCCTCGGTTCTGTGCTTACCTCCCCTAGCATAGTTTCATTCTGAGGTAAAGCACAGGAGAGCTGTTCCTATAGCTCTTCCCCCTTAACAGGAGACACCAAGCAGTCTTTCTAAAAGGATAAGGAGTAAGACAGTCAGAGAATTACTGTACTGGCCTCATTATCTCACTCCTTGTTTATCATGAAACTTGCCAAAAAATTGCCCAGAAACAGATTTGCTGCCATCGTTTAAATGGATTCTCTCTTTCTTCTATTTTCTTGCCAAACTTACCTCATGATACGAGAGAATCTGAGACAGAAGAGGGCAATGTAATGAGCCCGGGATGAATTTCCTCCCTGCTCAGAGCCCCCAGAGGCCTGACAATCTATATTTCATGCCCTGCTACTCACCACAGAGGGCCGGCCTTGACGCTGTGTGTGGGGAGGGAAGCGCGCACGGAGAGCAGAGAGGTAAACTGGTCATTAGCGTTTCTACAACACTCTACCCTGGTCAGTGTCGCATTACTCAGTCTAGACAGGAGTTTTCCTGGGCGTGATGTTTCCACCCATTTTCCTTTTCTTACTTACTTTTCTTTTTGGGGTTTCCTTTTTGGTCACTAAATTTTCCCTCTTGCATGGAATTCCAGTTGTTAAATTCCATGAGAACCCATTTCAACGGGAGATTTTATGAAGAGAGCGTCTTGCTCACAAAGCATAAAGAGACATAGTTTTGAGCCTTTCATTAAACAGAAACATATTATTAAATAAAATATTAAAAATGACCAGCCTATGGCTCTTTAAAGGAAAAGATCTCACTCACTACACAGAGGCAGGAGCAATACATTAAGCACAACAGGTTACGACTGTCGACGAAGATGCTAAAATAACAGCTATGGGATGTGTGTGCTTTGCGATGTCACCCTTCTATGTTTAATATCTCATTTATTTAGTACATGAACTTATGAGGTGATGCAATTTTTTTTTTTTTTTATCCTGAGAGACAAAAATGAAACTTAGAGACACAGAAGAAAGATTTGTCCAAAGTCATGCCGGGTCTTTAAACTATTTAAAACCACATTATTCTGGACTGCACAATCGGATTTCTGAGCCAGCACTTCCAGGTTGCGTTACGTATTTCTTCGGTGTGCTGTTAGTAGATTCTTCCATTTCTCTCTCTGTTTGGGGTGAGGGCGGTCTTTCTGCATCTGTGACTTCGACAGGAGACTCAAGCACTTGGAGCTTCTCATTCTGTGGCAGCTCCAGGAAACGCTCTTGGAGCCCTGTTCGGACTTCAGCCCATTCTCACTACTCTTTCTCAAAAATCCCCTTCGAAGGGTTGAGGAATCTATGACTGAAGAACAACGTAAGGTGAGTGTGGGGGAGCGGGAGCAGCCGAAGCATGAGCTTCTCACTAAAAGCGCAGCTGTCCACCGAGTTCACACAGTAACTCGAGTAGGTGTGTTACTTAATACACCACGAGAAAATGCCCACCCCGAGAGTCTAACATTGTGGATTTAATAGGCCTCCTGCTGCTACTCGGCTGCCTTCCAAGGGCCGGCTGACTTGCTTCCTCTGCCAGGGGGACCTTCTGTCAGAGACTCTGGGAGATTATGGTTGTTGATCTGTAGTGGGAGGTGACAGGCAGCCACTCCGCAATCGTGGGATGTTAAAATTGATATTAAATTTTCCCCCAAAAGTAAATAGAGATTAGGAAAAGAAAGAAAGCTCTTTGCCCTGTCCTAATGTTTCAGTGCCTTTAGAGAAGGTGTGCTGGCTTCGAACCAGCTTTCCACACACAGAGACTTAAGTCCTCTAAAGACTCATTCTGGGAAGACCTTGGCATAAGGACGTGCTGGCTATCTCAGGTGGGGCCTTCCAGGGCTTTACTGAGTTGGAAGCTCGCATCCAACCAAGCCTCACCACCAGCCTCCAGGAGGTGGCCAGGCCAGGAACAGAACCGCCTTTTCTACTGCCTTCCCCCACCCCTCAAAAATAGCCACTGAAAATGGCCTAGGATGTGGCAATTTAAGAAGCAAAAGGCTTTTCAAACTTGTCTGGGGAAATAGCTTGGCAGTCAAAAATTCCTGCCTGGCAAACGCAAGGACTGGGGTTCAATCCCTGCCCTGGAACCCTGGAACCCCGGGCATACCATGCAGGCCACTGAAACTGGGCACCATGGTGCATACCTGTAATCCCAGCACTGGGGGGTCTGACACAGGAAGATCACTATAAGTCCAAGCTACGCAGCAAAACCCTTTACCAAACAGATAGATAGATAGATAGATAGATAGATAGATAGATAGATAGATAGACTAAATGCTTAGAACCCACGTATAGTAACCATTAGTCAATGATTAGGAGATTTTTAATAACTAACCAAATGAACTCATCAGCAATGGGGAACAGTAAAAGCAGGAAGTTCCTCTGCCTATGAAAAGTGCATGTTTGATAAGCTTTAGCAATTCAACTAGTCACTGGAGAAAACTAGTCTCCTAGACACAGTGGATGGGTCAGTTTTTTATTGATGAGAAATGAGAAACATGTTGACAGCTTGATTAAAATATGTATCAGATGAGTTATATAAATGACTATGGATTTGTCCTTTTGCCAGGGTTCCAAATTTAAATAGAACTCTCTGCTCCTTGGGCCTCGGTTGTGTTGCTGTTCATGTTGTGGCCTATCAGGCCATTTCTGAGACTTTGCAAGTGTTCCTATGACTGGGTGCCCACTGTGTAGACTACTCCTTTTTGGAGTGCTTTCTTAAAGGACGAAGCCAGGCTCAATCACCTGTCTTAGGAGCTGACATCTAGCAGCACTGCTCTGTTGCAGTAGATTCTTGTCACTCTTTTGGTTGTCCAGAGAAACATCTGGACTCCTTAGGTATATTTGGAGAACTTCTTCGCTTTAGGATTCATGGTGGAAGGTCATGCTAGTGTAGAAAAATGGGCTTCCGCTAGCAGAGAAGCTGAAGGGTGATACTGCACAATCATTTTTTTCCCCAAAATTTCTTTAGATCTGGAACCTGAGTATGTGGTGCCGTTTCCTCCACTAAGACGCCTCCATTGAGGAATTCGAACTGGATGCCGGGAGTTTAGGTAGCTAGGGAGACTCCGGTAGAGGACACAGTTATGGAGAAATGGAAGTCCTGTCATAGGCAGCATCCAGTGCGCAGAGTTAAAGGGTCCAGAGGTGCCAGCTGCCGAGTCCGGGTATCATAGCTGTAATCTTTGTACCAGAGCAGTTTTGTCATTTAACTCTGGGCATTTTCTTGGCTGTAGAGCTCAGGATTGCGTTCTCCAAGAAACTTTGGAATACTGTGAACTGTTCAAAGCCCTGCTGCTTATAACCAAAACAGTGGAATAGTGTTTTGTTTTGTTTTGCTTCTCAGTATTGGGCATTGATCATAGGACTTTCATATTGAGCTGCATCTTCAGTCCTTTTAAAGTTTATTTAATTTTTTTGAAATTTTGAGATGATGTCTTGCTAAATCACTAATTTCCCCAGCTTAAGCTCAAACTTGGGATCTTCCTGCCTCAGCCTTCCAAAGGATTATAGATATGTGCCACTAATCCCAGTTATATTAAAATTATTATAGGTAAAAGTTCTGATCTTTTAAAATAACAAAATATCATCTTAAATTATAAAGCTGCATTAGGGGGTTGGGGAGATAGCTCAGCAATCCAAGTGTCTGCCTGGCAAGTGCAAGGACCTGAGTTCAATCCTCAGTACCACATGCCATGCTGGCCCAGGAGAACCCCGGGTACATAATGCACATATACAGTGCACTACAGAAACGCACTATATGGCAGTCCACATAAAATGCTGCAAGCACTGTCACCTGGGAGGCTACAGACAGTGTACTCTGCCATCCAGGCTTCTCTCTAGGATTTTTGCACAATGGTGGGGTCACCTAAGGATGCATTTCTCAGAAGCCAACCCAGTTGTTAAGCAGTGAGTGACTGTGTTTCCATGCATGCAGATGTAGGCACAGAAATATAAGCATGTCCACATGGTCACTTAAGTGTCCCTCAAAGGCCCAGGTAATAAAGGCTTGGTTCCAGGAAAGTGCTGGAAAGAAGGTCTTTAAGAAGTGAGGCTTAGTGGGGCATCTTTAGACAACAGAAGACCTGCCCTAGAAGGGAATGATGGGAGCCAGCCCCATCATATTCTTTTCTTTCCTTCACTTCTGGGGAGAGCATTTTGGCTCTGCCATGCCTCCCTACCATTGTGACCTACACCTCAGCAGAGGCCAAAAATCAGTGAAGTCTTCCTCTGCATGCAATAGAACTTCTAAAATCATCAGTCACCATAATCCTTTTCTCTTGAGAAGCTGATTATCTCAGGTATTTGTTACAGTTACACAAAGCTCATTAAAACATTGTCCAAGATACACAGTTCAACATGTCATAGTTAGGACCAGAAGCCAGAGCCCTCCCATGCCAAGTTTTAACTTTCTTCCTGTAGTTGTTAGATGCCCCTCCTCCATCTCTATAATTCAGTTGCTTTCTGTTCACTCCCTCTCTTTCTTCAAGAACATATTTTCTTTTTATCAAGCGGAACAGCATTCTTCTCCTTTCCCAACCAACTTCAGCTGTGCTAATCAAGGACACAAAGTGAAATAAGTCCAGCCTGGGCAACTCAGCCGACACCAGACATGGGGTGGTATTCATTGTGAAGCAGCACACTGAGCATGAAGTGCAATCTGAAGTCGTTAAAAGGAGAGTGTGTGCCGCATATCCTCAGGGACATGTGCTGAACTTGTTAAGGAGAACTGGGGCTCTGAAATCCTGGTTCCTGCAGTACACACACACACACTTTTGTTTTTTTTTTCAACAAGAAATCCAGTAATGCAGAGGGAACTGAAATCAACTTACCTGGGATCTCCACTTATGTAGGGCTTTTCAAAATTCAAAGTCAAAGCACGAGAATGTTTTCAAAGCTCCCATTCTCAAAATGACTGTGGGGAATCAAACATGGCAGGTTCCACTATCTCCATCTTATAAAGAGATGAAGAGACCAAGGCCCCAGGTCACTCAGGGAGTTAATGTTGGCTTTAAAATTCTGAGCTTTGACTTCTATGCCTTGCCCTTCTCCCTCCACTGTGTCATTTCCCATTGCTTCACCTTTTGTCATTTTCTTGACTAGAGATACATACTAATATTTGCATATCTATATATACACATGTGCTTATATTTACATATTTGATAAACTGCAGAAATATGTAAGATACACACAACATTGTATAATGAATGACTTCAAGTGAAAGGAAAATATCAACCAGTTGCCTATACGCTTCTCAGAAGGTGAGTGAGCAGATTTCAGAGAACCTAGCCATGAGCTTGAGACTACCTTGGACACTGTCTGGTCTCCCTATTCTCAGTGGTAATTGTCCTTGCCCTTCTGTCCCAGGGTGAGTCTTGCTCACTTTCCGTTGTTCGACTTACACATCTCTTCTCTTGGGAAGCCTCCATTGGTCCCTATCATTTTATGAACTCTGGATAGTGAATTCCTTCCTCACATTATCATTCATTGCATGTGCACCAGTGTGGCCAGGTAGCCTCCTCCTTTGTCGGTGGCTTCAGCTATCCGAAGTTAACTCTAACTTGAGAATATTAAATGGGAAATTGTAGAGATTCGCAACTTATGAGTTTTAAATTCTGTGCCAACCTGAGTCGTGTGGTGAAATCTCCAACCATGTCACTACTTTCACCCCGAGACATAAGTCATCTTATTGTCTAGCATGAATGTGCCATGCACACTACTTGCACTTCAGGCACTTAACTAAGTGGTTTTCAGGCTGATTATTGTGGTGTTCCAGTAGTTCTATTCAAGTAACCGTTGTTTTCCTTAGAAGTGACCACACAGAGTAGTGATCATGATAATTTAAATATGCCATGAAGTCCTTCCTATAGGTGAAAAAGTGAAAGACTGTCCTCAGTATGATAAGGAAAAAAATCTATCTTATCTACAGGGCTTGGTACTACCTATAAGTTCAGGCATGCAGAGGGGTCCTGGAGCATGCCTCCTGTGAATAAAGGGCCTGTTTATTTAATACCTGCTTTGGTATACCACCGTATCCACAGACCTAGCACAGAGTGAGTTCTCAACAAAGCTTTACTGAGTGACAACATGAAAATGCGGGGAAGCTGTAATTTACAACACGCGAGTCTTCTCATTTGGCATAGTGGAAGAAATAAGATGGATCAAATAATCAGAGGACCTGAATCTGAATCCTGGCTCTGTCACCACCTACCTGTGTGACAAAGCAAGTTTCTTGGGCTTCCTGGTGTGTAGTGACTTCATCAATAAGGTGGTGATCATGTGGTTATCTATACCTTAGACCTGTTTAAGGCACAGTTGAGTTGAAAAAAACAAAATTCTAAGGACATTTCTTTTTATTTAACAAATATCCTATAAATATTGACAGTGCTTTTTTAAATACAGCTAGGTAGAAAGAATACATATGGATAAAAGTAGACTTGTGAGTTCCATGGTGTGAGAATGTGGAAGATACAATACAAAGACTTCCATTGTCTGGGCAGTTTAGGAGATGAGATTGAGAACAATGCTGGAGGTCAGAAACTTGAAGACAGTGGTACCAGCAAGGCTGGTGTGCAGAACTCCTGCATTAGCATCATTGTAGAAGCTGTCCCTTATCACTTTTCCAACGATTCCTCCTAGCCTCACAAAGCCAGCTGGCCTCCAGGAAGGAGGAGCAGAGGTGCTTGGCTAAGTCTACTCTGGCAATGGAAAGGTCAGAAGCACAACGTGTCTAATACCTCAGAGAAACAACCTAACCAGCAATATGAAGACCTGTGACCCTAATGAGCTTGTGGATACACCAGATATGCAAACAGGAAGTGGCTTTTATGCTCCAGGTGAATCTGGCTCCTTTTCAGTAGTTCTCAGTTTCTTGACGCTCTGGGATTCTACTGTATCCTCAGGATGATCAGCTCTGTTTCCTTAATGTGTGCAACTGCAGATATTTGTCTGTTGGGACTGTTGAACCGATCTGTCACTGTGTGATGAATGTTTTCCTATTGCTCCACTGAACAGCATTAAGTTAAGCCTTCACTTTACTTCCACAGGTAGTTGAGACATCAGGAAGCCTTTATTGCAATTCTGGGGAATT